>JAKJJM010090891.1:0-22957 GCA_021901965.1 Pipa carvalhoi
AAAATCCGTAGCCATTATAACTTATGGCTACGGATCGGTACAAATACCCGATTTCCATATTATGGAAATTGAGAAACACCGATTTCCATAATGTGGAAATCAGGGCTGCACAAATTAAGCCCGAAAAGACTCCAATCGAGTCTTTTCGGGCTTAATAAACACCGCCCTTAGTTTTTTGACTTTAGTAAATTTCTCCCTTAGTTTTTTGACTTTAGTGAATTTCTCCCTTAGTTTGGTGTTTTAGGTACTGTAGATGTGGAACACCATACTGCATTTTACAACTTGTATATTGCAAATTTCATTGGAATGATTAGGAAAGGTTTTGTTTTGCTGACAATCAATGAATATGATTGTTTTCCCTTTGACACAGTGAGCAGCTTGTGTCTTTTTTTTTTTGTGCTTTAAACACAGCCCTATATCATATAGATGTTATAGGTGATGGTTACAAGAGGATGAGTTGATAACCTTTGCTTATTTTTATCTGTTAAATAAATGAATAAGAAAATGAAATCCCAGATTATTAGTGCTTTTCATAAGAACTGAATGTATTTAAGGGAGTTGCTTTCACCAATGAGATGTTTAGGTTTGTGTGATATGTACAGCAGCAATTTATAAAGCACTCAGCTAGATTAATTAATTGAAATCCTAACTGGAGCATCTGAAAGCTAGGACCAGCAATGTCTGATTACTGTTGTCTTTAATTAAAATACCAAGTGTTTATAGAGATCCTTTATCAAACTTTATCGACTATTACATTTCCAAATAAACCTGCCACAAATTCATCATACAGCCCACATTAGTGTTACTTGACATTGAATTAAAGTGCTCCTATCATCTGGTAATGAAGCCCCCAAAAAGTGTTCGGAATTTCTAATAAAACATTTTTGTAATAGATCCTAGTTAAAAAAAAAGTACCCGTGTGATACAATCAGTGGCAGAATGAGGTATTTCATTTCTTTTGTTTATGATCCTTCTGATCTAATGAGCAGAATTCATATGCAAATCAACTTTTTTCCTTGAATTTGTTGAGGAAGTTGGCTGGTAAGGTCAATACAATAATTCAGATGTGGTAAAGATGTTTAACATAATGCAAGTGAAATTAATTACAAGAATATAATAATCAAGATACATCATTGTAAGTGCAGTGTAGTGATTGAAACAAGCAAATGGAAGTCCCTGCCCTGTAGAGCTTACAATCTAAATTGTTTACATACACAGATAGGAGGGTAGGAAAAGCAATAATACAAAGTGCAGGGTCATTAGATTGTAAGTAGCATTATTAAGCGCAAAGGATAAAATAAATTAAAGGTGTTAGCTCATTGATTTGGGTATTGATTGGTTGATAAAAATATTTCCTGTATTTTTTTATTTTGAAATGTTAAAGTTTAAAAACCCTTTTTTTTATTCTAATAATTAATTTTGCCACTTTATGATTGCTTTAGGTCCCGTGGCAGTGATCAGTGGTGAAGAAGATTCCGCAAGTCCGCTTCATCATATCAACCATGGCATTACTACACCCTCCTCTCTAGATGCTGGACCAGATACTGTAGTCATTGGCATGACACGAATTCCAGTTATTGAAAATCCTCAGTATTTCCGACAAGGCCACAACTGCCACAAGCCAGACACGTGTAAGTATTTTATTTAGCTAAATCAATTTAAAGTGGATCTGTCACCTCTGCAGGAGGAAACATGTCACCTTTTGAGCTGAACACTGGAAAGCGTACATTTAAAATCTTAAAACTGAATAAGCTTTGGCACAGTGCAATAGTTCATTTTGTAGCTTGCTGAGGCCAGAGGAAGCTATCACTGTGACTCTTTAGATTAGGTACTCTATATTACAATATTAGAGTCTGGAAGAGCTGAAATGTAAACTTTTTTTCTGCTAGACTAAGGGGCTTATTCATGAAACGCCAAATAGTCATGTACAGGTGTAAATTCACATATATTCACCACTTACCAATATACCGGTATCCCACAAACTCTGTGATGTGGCAAATTTGAGACTAATTTGACAGCTTACGGCAGTCATGGACTTACAGAACACTTTGCACCACATTATGAGTGCGCGCACAGGTAACTCGACAATTTATCAAGCATTAAAATCTATTGCAGCAGCGGTTTAGACAAAGGCATATTGTATCACATTCGCCACTTTTACTTCGCCAGGTTAAAGTGACAAATTATAGGGCTGATGGCAGGACTCCTGCTGTCTGATTGGCTATGCCGCACTACACAAGAGAGGGCTACTGACTCAGTTGCATCTTCACTATGGGAATCCTCTGTTTAGTGAATAAGGAGTAGAGTATCGGAGCATAGAAACCTGAAGTGATGAGAATTCACTTTCATGAATAAGCGCTAAGTGATGTTTTAAACCAATTGGATATCATGGGGAAACTAATGCAATTTTTAATTATGAGCTATACATGTGGCAATGTTCAGCTAAACAGGTACTCTGCTTCTCCACACTGAACCTGACAGTTGACAGGACTACTTTAAAACACCTTTAAAAGTATTAACATCAATGATCCATGACACACTTTTACACCTAGACATCTAAGGCATAATTAAAACTATACACATATTAAGGGCTTCCAGTTGTTTTAAAAGAAACCATGGTTTAGGAAATTTCACACATATTAGGAAGTGAGGAGATGACATTGTGATTCTTATGATTCTATTTACATTGCAAACAAATGTAAAATAAGCTTTATGTGCTTTACCCCTAATGTGCAGTAATCACAATCTCTATACTTAATTCAATTGTTTTCTCATTTTCAAAAGTTCATTTTTCCTTGTCAACAATTTTATTTTGGTTCATATAATTCCAACCTAGAGTAGACGAGTCTGTGGCTACAAATTGTGGCTGAGGTCAGAACTTCAGATAATGAGTTCATAAGGTCATGATCACATTTTGTCACCATTTATTTACATTAATTAAACACATATTTGATTGGACCACAGATACGATGTAAAATGGACACACCTGGCATTTATTCCACAGATATATGTGGGGTCATTTTTTGTACAAAATAGATCTGACACCAATTGCCATTCTTGGTGCTTGATTGCTTTATGTATTGTCATTTATCACATGCCACAACTTATTATAGCATCTTATAAACAATATTTGTTTTCAAGTGACAGTATAAAAAAACAAGATATTTTATAATATTTAGAGATAACTTGTGCTGATAACAGAATCTACTGTCTCCCTTATGGGCACATAATATCTAATTAACATATTGGTCTTTTGTTGACTGTGCAGATCTCTGCACCAGGGATTACTAATTCAAGGTATCCTAAGATAATAAAATATCCTGTGATATATATATATATATATATATATATATATATATAAAATTGCACTAAAGTTGGGACCAGCTTTAAAACTAGTTATAATGTGAGATACTGGGGAATCATCTAAAATTAGCAATTAACAGTGACATCATTTGTTGTTGTAGATTGTCCATCTCCTCTGTTTAGTCCTTGTTTACATTGGTATGTAAATCAGTATTTGATGATTGCATTCAAAATATATCTGCATTTAAAGGAGAACTAAAGTTATAAATAAAAACGAGGCACCTAAAACGATATTTTGAGCGTGATTACGTATACGGTCTTTTACACTGCCGATTTGATAAGGGGGCGGAGCTTCGCACTGACTCACGCTGACTCCTTTACCCATGAAAGCGCAGTCTAATCTGCCTCCATAGTAACATAGTTTATAAGGCTGAAAAAAACCACAAGTTCATCCACTTCAGCCTAAGTCCATCGAGTTCAGCCTAAACAGTTCAAGCGGTCATTGCCATGTTTCATCTTAGACACAGGTATCGTTTTAAGTGCCTCATTTTTATTTATAACTTTAGTTCTCCTTTAAACTAACATTCACCGTATTAAACTCCTAAAACTATTAAAGGTTGATATATAGAGAAATAACAGTTCTACACAGCTCTATTCTTTCCTACATCTGTAATTCTGATTTCCTTCTAGCTTTTTTTTAGAAACAAAAGCATGTCAATAAGCATTACTAAATCACTGTGAGAGAAAGCAAATCCTAAATGCACTATTAATAGAACATTGGCATGATATTGATTTCCGTCTTCAATAAACTAACCAAAATTGCCTATGATGTATGATGACAGATTCTTATTTCTTTCCACTTAACTTAGCTTAATGGAGTCACAGAAAAAATATGGGGAGCAGTGTTTTTGGATGTTAATGTCAACACTGATATTTAGAAGTAACCACTTGGAGATTGCTTTAATGTGTTTTTGTTGCTTCTAACATTTAAAGAGGAAGTATACTATTATGCTTTCTAAAATGCCATTTGCTTTTCATAACCGAGTGCAGTTTTATTACTGTTCAAGCTTGCATAATGTATTTGCTGTATTTATTTTTCATGATTAGCCTTTAGGCATGCTATTCTTTTGTATCATACTATGCTAAATACATTTCTAATGGGTACCTTGTTGTGGAAGAATAAATGGGGCTTTCGCTTTTAGAAATGAATTAACCATGAGAGACCATGCCACGGGACATTACCAACGTTACTACAAAATGCTACTTTGTATCAAAAGGAAGCACATAGTAGAAGGAATTATAAACATGTGCGTAGGCAGCTAAAAAAAAGATATTATTTAATATACTATTAATTTAGTACATTATTTAATATACTATTAGACTAAAATAATGTAATAGCACTTATGATGCACAGGTTTAGAATTGATGAAATGCAATATTGTTCTTTCTGAGTTTTATTGTTAAATATAGTACACATGCCCTACTTCCTGGAAAACATTTATGAAATTTAGCAATGTGGATAGGAAGATCAGAATTACAGCATTGATCTACTTTTAATTCTGCAAATTTAATTTTAAAAAAATACTTTTTCGATGTTATAAGTGATGTCGGACTGTGTATTCACCATCCTGATAGAGGCAACCTTTATGACAGAGCAATATTGTATAGCCCTCAAAGTCTCCCGCAGGCTATAGGTCTGTAAAGAAAGCAATAGTTTTTCAATGTAATCTGATCATTTTATCAGTGCAGTGCTTGTCATAATAGACTGTAACACATAAGCAAAAACTGTAACCCTTTTTAGTTTGTCTAATTTGTGTGATCATGGAAATACAGCTGTGACTTGCACACATACTGTAGATGAGTAACTAAAGGTCCTTTTGACCTAAGCACTGCCTTTTTGATTTCCCTCAATTTATCTAATGCTGAATAAAATGTATTGATAAATATTAATGCGTTACTACCACTACACTTTACATTACTTTCAATGGAGCTACTTTTTCATCAATATCAATATCCCTGATCTTTTTGATGGAGACTTAGAAATAATGCTCTAAACCATCTCCATAGAGAGTAATAGGCCCCCCTCAACCAGGCGAACACTTTTCAACGATAAAAAAGTCAGAAGGGGATTAATAAATATTGATATAGGCGATATTGATGTTTTTGACCTAATTTAAAGGTATATCGATATACCAGGAGAAAACTTTTTCGATTTTTGTAAATTTTCCCTTTACAATTATGGGGATATTTATAAAAGTTGAAAAAAAAAGTCACAGTTGAAAAACTTGCGTAGAAAAAAGTCACCAGTGAAAAATCGCATCGAAAAACGTCTCCAGAATATCTGTATTTATTAAGCCCCCTGAGACAAATTTTGTCATCAAGACATATTTGCTAGATTGATGGTGGCGAAAACTCATTATTCTCTATGGGAAATGGTTGCCCAAAGTCCTATAATTTTCCACAATGAAAAAAGTCGTCAATATCGAAAATAGTCACAATTGAAAAGACACTCCATTGAAATCAATGTAAAATGCAGTAATTTTAATGCTGCAGCAATTTTCAATATTTTCAGTTGTGAAAATTTATAGTCACCATTTCATAAACTGGTCACAATTGGAAAAAAGTTGTGACTAAAAAAGTCGCCAAAAATGCATCGACTAAAAGATGTGACTAAAATTGAATGTGGGCAAATAACTTGAAAAGATGGTGATAAATATTCTCCTTAGGGGGAAATTTATCAAAGTCGAAAAAAATTTTTGATGACCTAATGCTGGATAAAGAGCATTATATGTCAGTATAGTCTATTAAAATATGCTGTTTTTGCCATGTAGTTAATCACTTTTTTATGCATTTTATTTGCATCAAAAAGTTGTTTTTCGAACCAGTAAAAATCATACATTATCTCTTTGGCACAATAAAGCATTGTGGGGAGTGTAGTCCTTCTGAATGTTAGGTGGCAATCTGTATAACCAGTATTACGTATTATTTTGTCATAAAGAACCAGTTGTCAGCTTTGTTGCCTTAAAGTGATAGCCTTTAGAATTAATGCTAACTAGTGCAGCATCCGCATAGAGGCTGCATATTCCATTCACACTCGTAGATGTTTACCCATGGTATACCTAGTACATGTATGTCTGGGTGCTTGTAAGACTGAAATTGAACTGGGAAAAAGACCAATGTAAATGGTTAAATGATCTCTATAAAGCACCGCATAGTGTCACAATTATATAAATAGAGGATATAATAATACCTCATTCTCAAAAACACAATCATGATTTTGGTAGTTGCTTATGCAGCAGATTTATGACTTTTGTAGTATGGATGGAGTAAGTAGAGTCTTCTGGGCTTTTAATTCTTTAAATGGCAGGTTCTCTACTTGTCTGGTACCAAAGGTATTACATATTTCAGTGGTATTATGCAATAATAACGGTACATTCTTTCACTTTGCTAAAACGATCTGTTCTTGCTTTCAAAAGCATAGAGTTTTTGTAAGGCCACTGAGGAAAGGAAGAAATGAAAACCTTTAGCATTAATAAATATGTTCTTGGCATAATACATTATGAGTTGGATACATTTTTAATGTTTGGAAATCCAGCTGATTTATAATGCATACATCTGAAAGTGTAGCACACATAGTTCGAGCTAATAAATAAATGACAGGTTCCTTGTATTAAAAGTATCATTCATTTTACATTGCCAGAATTTAAATGATGTAAAATAAAACGACGAGAGAAGAGAGGGATGAAATTTTGCATGTGCTTACAGATTGTACTGTACTTATACATTTTTTATTATATGTCTGGAGAGCCAGAGCCGCCCAGTGCAGTACAAGGTAGTGGACTTACTCCGTACAAATTAGAAATAACAACCATGTGAGTTTTTTTGATAATCAATAACCTCCAAGCAAGGGCCATATTTTCCAAGCGCCGAAGGTCTCCATATGTGCCTTTGTAAAGGCATTGCCGCGAAATGCATGAGGCGCGCAGCTGAAATAGTCACGGACGCACTTCATGTACTTGAAGAACAGGCGAACAGAGCAGCAGACAAAACTCTGTTCACCTGTCTTTGAAGTGCGTGAAGTGCATCCGCAACTATTTCAGCGGCGCGCCTCATGCACTTTGCGGAAATGCCTTCTCAAAGGCACATACGGAGACCTTCGGCGCTTAGAAAATCTGGCCTCAAATGTTTTCTGATTCAAAATATGTTCTCACCAGTTTTTCCCGTTCAATACGTGGAGGGGAAGAGATTTATCAAGGCGATTTTAACCTTTTTGCCACTATTCGAATCTATTCGTCATTTTTTTTTTGTTGCATTTTCAGTGATTTTATGGCAACTTTTTGCATTGAAACTTTTTCAGTTTCAACCAATTCATGGAGCGGCAATGACATTTTTTTACACCCGAAAAAGAACAATATTAAAAAAAGTTGCCATGTTTTCATTGCCAAAAATGAGTGAAAAGACAATAAAAACATGAGCAATAAAAATAACAAATAGATAAAACAGTCCTATACTGTAAGTAAGTATACTGTCAGTCCTTATTTGGGATTCTTCAGATTTATTCAAACTATTTAGATATAGTTTGATGGATTTTGATCAGATTGGTACATATGAAATAAGAATATTCACAAGGAGACATATTTACTAAAGTTGGAAATCCGTATTCACCATTTTTTTAACCATTTTTTTGCCGCTGTCACAATTTATTAAGCCCTTTCCAACTTTTTTTTTTACTGATACAACGTTTCAACAGGTTGAGGGTTGTGAAAATCCATTATTCCCTATGGAGATGGGTCTTACGCCTGTCTCTGGTGTAATAATCGGTGATATCGATATCAAAGGGCCCCATTGACATTAATGTTAATTGTAGTAATATTACCGCATTGATATTTACTGATATGAATTTTTTTTTTTTTTTTGCATTTCATCAATGAGGGGAAACGGAAAATGTGGTGGAAAAAAAAAACGGATGAAAAATGGGCAAAATAATGGCAATATGGTTTTCCAACTTTAGTAAATATGCCCCTAAATGTACCAATAGGGTTCACATGCATCTTCAGTATGAATCGGACTGAAATTTCTACATCTGTGAAATGTATCTCTGAGCCTGATCAATTTTATAAAACTCTCAGAATATAGACAATGAACCAAGATAAGTGCTATTTGGTGAAATATTAGAGGTACAGATACAATAAATACTTACAGTAGGTAAAATGATTGCAGTGTAGCACAAAGCACAGTTAATTGTGCAAGAAAATCTTATCATCTGGAACTAATAGAAATGGAACTGTTCTGTAATGCTATTTAATGAAATCTTGCAGCTGAAGTCAAACAGAAAAATAGCTAACTTCTGCACTGGCCTATATACTTCCTTCATAGTGCAAGAATGGCTTCTACTATAAGATAGTTTAAATACCTGTACATATCAGTGTGTCAATATCACACCCTAAAGCACACATTCGGAACATACCAATTTTTTTGTTATAAAAATTATGAAAACTTTGGAGACAAAAATAGGGGCAGGTTTATCAAGACATAAAAAGCTTTTCAGTGTTTCAAACCCCTCTTTGGATACTATTTATTTATTTATTTAAATTATCGTCTTTATATCTTGTCTCTTCACCACATTTAAATATAGTTTTCAGCCTAGCACAGAGGTCGGCAAAGTGCGGCTCCCGAGCCACATGCGGCTCTTCAGCTGCTGTGTTGTGGCGCATCTCCCTAGCCCCACCTCAAACCTCCATAGCTCCGCCCATGACCTCTGACACTCCTTCTGATTGGACGTCGACAGGTCATATGATTGGGAGTGTGGCTCAGAAAATGTTGTCGCCGGTGAAGGAGGGAGTGAAATGGCTCCCTCTTTTTCAAAGTTTGCCAACCCCTGGCTTAGCAGTATTTATCAAAATATAGATAGAACATATTTTTTTTTCAGTTTAATTTTACTAAAAACTATCTTCTACCTTAGACCTGAAATAAAAACATCATTAAACAGCTATGTGATAAAAATTGTTGAAATCACTCCAAATTGGTAAAAACTGGTAAAATATTTAGATGAAGTGGCCAAAATGCACATTCAAATTATCCAAATAGGCTTTTTCTTATTTCGATTAAATGTCCAAGAGTACATATTTAAATCAAAACTGTCATTTTTTTAATCAAACTTTTTTGTATTTATTCTTTTAACAATGGACAATAAACCGTAACAATATTTTAAAAAGGACAAAAATGAAATTTTGCCCCTTGATAGATGTCCCCTTTAGCGTGGCATTTAAGATTCCTATTGGATGTCTTTATCTTTATGTATGTTATAGGCTTAGGGTTAATGTTTTAATGTTATCTGTCATTGTTACATTAATTTTCATTTAAAATTAATGGTTCAACTTTGGTCCTATTTGTCTCTGGCATTTGTAGTTATACAATTTTTTTATTCCTCCCCAAAAGCAGCTAAATGTAAAATTGTAAACGTAATTATTATTAATTTGACATCAGGTATAATATTGTTTTCTTGCGTTAGGTTGTTTAAGTCCAAAGTCATATACAGGAAAAAGAACCAGAGAAGAGATACTTTAAGGCTGATTGTCAGGGGTACAGCATATAAATGAGAGTGCGCTTTAGGCAGATTCAACAAGGAATGATTTTGTATGCGGATTCCAGAGTCCTTGGCTGCTACAACCAAGGAGGAAGTAGAATCAATGACAGTTATAACAGAGCGCACACAAGGGCTTTCCACATGGAAATTAAGCAATTAGTGTTGTTAAATGTCAGGTTATAGTGTTATCTTTCTTGATTTTTGAAATATTAGCAGCTTTTTCTGTCTGCTATAGAAAAGGGTGCCTTTGAGTAATGTATTTATTAGCATCCTTGTCAAGTCAATTGAAAGAGAAACTAAAAAAACAAACAAAAATGAACTGTAGAATGCGGTGTCATCTTTAGAAATGAAAATGAACTCCATTTAATTGAATGTGCTAATGCTATGATACTGAGATATAGTATCACCAGATCAAGGACTTTACATTAGCAGCCATTTTAGCCTAATGCCAATATTCCTGTAATCTAAATTCTAGTCAAATATCAGATATTTCCAAGTAACTTATATACAGTATGTCTGAGATTTGAAACATCAGACAAAATACAGGAGAACTTATCGCTAGTCTGTGACAAAAATACATTTTATATATATATTGAATTCATTTAAGTTTTTTGGATTTTATATTTTCCTGATTTTTGCTTTTTCTTTTGAACAAGACCCAGGAGCATATCATATATTTCTACTGGCTTGTAAAGTGACTCTGTCTACCTGATAGAAACCAGGAAATGTAGGGGGTCATTCTATAAAGTGAGAATTCGACTGTCGAATTCACAGACAGCGGATTCCCATTATAAAGTTGCGACCGCGACAATTTTCCCATTATAAAGTCGCGATTGCAACAGTAGCAGTTTATTGCGACTGTCTTTATCTGGTGAATTCACACCTTCACACTACAATTCAGACTTTACAGAATAACCTCCTTAGTCATGAACGTGTGATTTTTTTGCGTATATATAGTGCCTATATAATAACATCCAGTAATTACTGGCGGTTAGGTAGAAGCTCATATTTTATTTCTTTCCTCCTTCCTTTTTATATGTGTGTTTGTCTGTAATATTTATCTAGAGACATACACAGGAATACGCTAATAACAATAGAAGACCCATTCAAACACACAGAGGTAGAAGAACAAATGATACATTCTCCATACTGACCTAAAAAATTGTCTTTACCCACAGAGATCAAACTGTTCTATTCAATGCAATATTCCTGTTTTTTAGATGAACATTTTTCAGTCTACTGCATCTATTGCTTTTCCAGTCTGAAGCGCAAGTAAAACCCAGTGCCTGTAAAGTAATTGCCATTATTTCAGATGCCAAGGCACGAAACAAGCATTAATATGTAGTAGAACACTTCTAGCAGTTTTGATTCTGCTGTCACAGAGTGAATACAATGGAAGAGTGTTGTTATTTGAGTCTGATGGACATTTATTAGCCAAGACTCGGCTCACAGACATAAAGTCCCTGCAGTTAGTGAAAACTGCTAACTCAGTATAGTTTCAAATATTTTCTTATCCCAAGCATTAATAGCCGCTTTACAAAATAAATGTATTACTTAAAGGATCAGTAACACCACGAGATAAAAATTCCAGTTTGGATAGGCATAGCAGTTATTGAAATACTACACTTTTAAAAATGTTGTCTTTGAAGTGAAATTCCTAAATTTTATTGGTTTCTGTATGTTTTTATCTTTACTGATGGCAGTCATGTTGTTAGAAAGACCTCATTCAGGGGCTTATTCTCTAAAGTCTGAATTGTCGTGTAAAGGTGTGAATTCGCCAGCTAAAGACAATTACAATAGACTACTACTGTCGCAGTCTCAAACTTATAATGAGAATATTGTCGCAGTCGCAACACAGGAAATGTTGTCAAAGTTGTAACTTTAAAAATTGTCACGGTCGCGACTTTATAATGGGAGAATTGTTGCAGTCGCAGAATTGCTATGGGAATTCTCTGTTTGAGAATTCAACAGTCGAATTCTCACTTTAGAGAATAACCCCCTCAGTCTCATTGGGTTTTTTTGGTGTTTCATATTAAACATATACAGAAAGTGTGCTCTAAAGTCCTATTTTTAAAGCTAAATTACTAAATATTACACTTTATAGACAGCAATTTAGAATTTTTGGAAGCACAGACTGAATTTCAGTAACTATATGTGCATTTGAGGCTACTTTATTTTTTGGTGTTACTGTTTTTTAAGTACATAAAATAGCACAATATGTCTGTACAATATGTCTGTGTGTCCCTTTCCTAATCCTTCTTTCCAGCTATTGGGAATAACATATGTGTGTCCCATCATTCATACTTCTTTACAGACATTAGGTTTATTTGCTTTTGCAAACTATTTGGTAAAATATACAGATGACTACATTAAATATCATAGGAAAGTATTGAGATTCATCCTCTGCCATGATTACACCCTTTGTAAGTTGTGCAGTGTTGTGAAACACATGATAAACCTCTAATCCATTTGTAATTATTTAAAATCTACATTCTCAAGAACTCAGCACTATATGCAATACTGCAGAATTCTGAGAAGGAGCCGTGGGACTAGGGAAAACAGTATTTTAATGCTGGAATTATTTTCTCAGTTCAGTTAGAAAGTGTCATAATTTGTTACTTGATGGCAAAAAAAACATTTATTTCACATAACACAGATAGGATACGTTTTCTAACACTCATTAATCTGCTTGGTACTTGTGTACACGGCACAGTAGTGGAATATAGTTTTGCTGTTTAATCACATAAATATGTCTGCAATGAATCAGCAATTTACATTCTGTCTAAATAAATTTCTAAATTGCCTCTGAGAATTGAGCAACTGTTACTGTGAGTTTATGTCTATTCTCAATAGATTTCCATGCTAAGAAGCAATAGATGCCTTCCCCTCAATGTGATAAAAACATCTGCTGAGCCCGGCTGCTTCCAGAACCATTTCCCCATGCGTATTCAAGCTTGGGTTGTAGAAAAATGCCATTTCCTGCCTTAAGTAAAAAGAAATCAATTAAAATCTTGTTTAAGTGATGTTGAGTAAGCTGTGGTAAACTGTTGTCTTTAACAAACTGAACTATCAAACTGCAAAGAAATGATATCCAACATTCTGTCCACTTAATGGTTTAGTGGTTAGTTCGGAATAAATCATTGATGTGAAAATGTTTTATACAAAGTGAAGATTGGTGACTGCTTATGTGTATATCTAACGATTTATATGTCAGGCTGTTTTATAGCCCTTCCCTTACTGTACATAAACATCCTTTTAAGACTGATATTTTTTCAGTACCTTTACAGTATATGCAAGATACATTTTACATTAAAGAATAAAGTACACAATATCTGGCACGGTATTGCTAATATAAAAAAAAAAAAAAGAGATACAGCTTTGATGAAAGCAAATGTATGAGTTTTATTTATGTCTTCCTAGAGAAATTCAGGGTCACCTTCCTTCGTGCTATGTTGAATCCTAGGTAAATAGACATTAGATACATCTCAAATAGTAAGGTCACCAGTCCCTAACTTCTTCTTGATTGTCAGGTCTGCCAATGTTTGTCTTTAGCTTTATAAATAATCAAGACAGGCCAGACATCCTGCACTAATTCAATACAAAGCAGAATTTTACATTACAGCTGCATTAGCCATTTACAAAATTTCTCTTTGCATTAATCTAAATTGCTCTTCTTTGTAACTACACAACATTGAAGTTGTCCAATCATATACTTGATATCTTATAAGTAACTAAATAATATAGAGCTGTGCTCTCTTTGCGTCTCCTGTTCTGCTGCATAGTCATGACTTATATACATTATATATAAACTTTAATAAATCAATCTTAAGGCCTGTTCCGTGAGACACAATGCAAAATCAGGGCATGCAAACTTCTGCTGAAGTCAACAGAGGATTCCTCAGTACATTTAGTTCAATGTTCTTATTCTAGAGTTGCCACCCGCCAATCATCAGTAAATATAACTCTAAGGAAAAATTTTGAAACCAATAGCAATTTGAGCAAGCTGTATTTATTCATTTTAATACATTATTTGTTGTTGCGTCTACTGAAGAAGGAAGTTCACTTTGTTAACACTTCTGTTACTAATGTTTTAGGGGCTTATTCTTAAAGTGAATTTGCCTGCCAAAGTTAACTTGCTATACATCACAACAATTTACCCCTATTGGAGTGAAATTTAATTCATGCATAGTAACCAAACTGCATATTGTCACAGTGATGAAGCCAAATGTTGTGAAAGTCTTTCTGATTGTATTCAGGGGAATAGAATTTGTAGTGTATTGTGGTAAATTCCTCAAAAATAGTTGTATTAAAGTGAAATGATGTCATCTTCACAAGGATCTGTATAAAGGAGACATTTTACTATAACTATATCTTTCTATATTCATTTATATTTACAAGCAGTAGGCATGAATTATTAAGAAAGTGCCATGTTACTATTTAGTCAAGTTTTGGTTGTCAGTATTGTCAATGAAGAATAGTTACATGAACTGAATACATAGCTCATTTTTAGGACTTGGTCACCACATTTTCCAAGCCTTTTGAGTGAAATGTCACCAGAATAGTAATAGAAACCGTGCTGTAAGTCTTCCATTATTATTTGTCAATGTCAAATCTGTATATTCACTCCAATATGCATTTGACTAATTCACTTCAACGCATGACAAATGCCAAACGTGTTGTTATATTAACCACCAATAGACACAAAGTGATGTGTAAATATATGGCTGGCATAATGATGGGTACTGAGAATGAATTTACCACACTGCAGAAAATAACAATTTTCACAAATTATGTGTAGCAGGAAAAGTGGATAATTGTTACAAGTTCATGTATTTATGTGGCAATTCACACTTTGATAACTATGCCCTCAGCGCTAAGCTTGGCTGCGGTATTTTCTAGCCCTAGGGCCTTTGTTATGCTCTGATTAATGACAGCATGGTACAATTTGTGATCACGTTAAGCTTTTTACACATGGACACTCATGGAAAACTTGAGTAATAAGCATACTGTATGCAAAGCTGCCAGCCCAAATTAACAAAAAAAGAGAGAGTAGCAGATGATCATAAAGGTGCACCCCAAAGGGGATTATTGGCTAAAATCCTAAAGGTGTGAATTCGCCAGCTAAAGACAGTCGCAATAGACTGCTACTGTCGCAGTCACAACTTTAATATGGGAATAATGTCGCCATCGCGGATTTGCTATGGGAATCCGCTGTTTGAGAATTCGACAGTCGGATTTTCACTTTATTCAATAACCTCTTAAAACGTATTTAGCTCCATAATAAGAAAAAAACTGACTCACGTTGGAAATACCATATATCAGATTACAATGCGAATAAGAAAAGGGATGCAAGCCTTGGAGCATCTAGTCATAATAACCAAAGGTTGCAGCAGGCGTTAACTCAGTTAAGTCTCATATTGTAAGTGGAAGTTTGTACACTGTTTCTTTTGCTCATGTATAATATCATGAGTTATGTACATGCCTACAAGTAAAGCCGATTTAATGGCAAATATTCCAATATGTTAATTTTCTATAACATTGCTTTTGAAGTAAAAAAAAAATTGGCTATGACCTTTTTAACTTTTAGCAAACCCTGTATAAACACGATACAAAGATGTTTTATAAGCAGTAATGTGTATGTTTTATGCGGAGGCTTGTCTCATTGGGTGCCTGTACTAGGCAATCAGCTTCTGAGCATTCTAAATTCCTATGCAATTATGAATGAAAAAAGCACATATTATATATTTTATAAAATGCTTGCAGTATTTATGTTGCTATTTTTAATGATCTTTTTTAGTCAGAGTATTAATATTAATGACTTCATACAAAGTGGATGATCCAACAGTGAGGTTTGTAAATTAAGTGCATTAATCCATATTAATTAAGTGCATGGCTCAGATGGATTTCCTTTTCAAAAGATATCTGTATAGTTTTCAAAATACTTTCCATATTGTTTAGAACAGCAAGACATGTACTGCACCATATATATATATAATGATATTTCACAAGTTGACCTTTTATACAGTTGGATTAACTGCTTTCATATCAGCAATACATTCAAGAATTTCTGATATTCCTTTTTTTAATTCCCCCAAACCCCATCCATTAGAGAGCAGCTTCGGATTCGCCTTCCAATCTTCAACATCACATCACAAGGCAACAAGAAAAGGAACAAGCAAAAATATAAAGGTCATTGCTAAAAAAGCCAATGTTGCTTCAAGATAAGAGGCCCATTACTTTTTTCTATCCTGCTGCTAGAGAGAGGCAAAATATTTAGCATGAAGCAATTTAAAGTCGACTTAGCTTTGTATCTGGGCAGCACAAATTGAGCCTTTGTAAATGGTTTTTATTGATCTCTAATTTTTGTTGTGAAACACTATAATTAAAGTCAAACAACATTATCCAAAGAGTGCAGCGACACATGTAATGTTAATGCTGCCCTTGGTGTATGTTTTCTTTCCTTCACAGGATAAGAAATCAGCAACAGTAGCATCACCCTCATGATTAATAAAGGTGGATGCCCAGTAACAATATGATCTGTACTATCCTAATACAAACCTACATACATATATATATACACACATACACACATTTTTTTAAGACTCTTCTAGCCTAATATATATGTTGACATAAGTAGTGGCACAGAAAAGTATAAGATGAGGTAAAATGTCTGTGCTTTTCTCAGCAAACTTTAACCCCAAAGTCTTGTGTAAGATGGTAGGTAGGCTGGAGTTGAGCAATGTATTGAAAGGTTGAGGTAGTGGTGTGGTTTGGAGGAGGCCACTAAAACTATCCCCCAGGGCAGGGATCGCCCAGTGCCGGGCCGTAGACCACTTCCTGTCCGCGGGCCTCTCTGCGCTGGGTCGTCTGATGGTGACACATGCACATGAAGCGCGTCACCATCATGCAACCGTCAATGTGCATTTGGCCCTTCACACTCTCCTAGTGGTCCGTCAAATCTCTTCTGGGTCAGGGGAACCGGTCCCCGATACAAAAAAGGTTGGGGACCACTTCCCCAGGGGAATGTTTTTCACGAAATGGCACTGGTTCTATAATTTCTGTACTCATTTACCAGAAAAGAAAAAAACTAATGTATAGGTGTCAAAAGGCACAAGGGGCTTAGAAAAGTAAAAAAAAAAAAAAAAAAAAAAAAAAAGGTACATGTTTAAAGTTCCATTGTCATTTAATGGAACTGTAATACAGGAACTTTTTACTTTTTCTGAAGTTTCTAAGCCCCTGTTGAGCAATGGGTAGAGCTCTATTTCTGAAGGAAGTACAAATGTTTTTTATATATATATTCACAGTAGTAATAGCATATGCATGTAACTTTTTCAATATTCATGATTTTTGTTGATTCATCCCTGTTCAGGTTAGCATGTAACTATGCTATGGTGATTTCAGCCATAAAAAAATTCTCCCCATTTTTTTTGTATGTTTACTGAAAGAAGAAAAGTATGGGTTGGTCTTTAGATATGACAATGCACAGTCATAGAGTTTTAGCATTTTTATTTTCTTTTACATAACTTACAGCAATGAATTGAGAATGAAATGCAAGCCCTAGGGCTGTAAACTTTACCGATCGATTTCCTGCAGCATCATGGTGATTTTGTGTCTTTCCCTGTTAGTCCTGGTATTACTGTTACTATTCCTGGTCTCCAGCATCAGTGCATGAATGTGCAGAAGTGCTATTCAAGAAGAACTATGGACTTACTCACAAATATAGTCTGCATTTAGGGCAATAACATGCAGCTTGAACAACCAGCAAGTAGGAGAGCTAGTTAATAAGGAGGTCATTTCACTTCGGATCACATGGCATGAAAATGACATGGTCCCTACAATTCTGGGGGGTGTCATCAAGCTATTTCAAGCTTAAAAATAAAATTTGTGTTTAGTTTTATATGCAGGCTTAAAGGTTTACTGATAGGAAAACATGTATCTGCAAACTATAGTTTCGCTTTACTGTAGTGTCTATGTGCAGGAAGCACTGCTGTGATCCTACGATCACTACTAGGCATTCAAAACAAGAATGGAGTGACAAGGGTTTTTCAACTGAAAACATGTCTTTGGATTTTACTTAAGTACCAATATGAGTGATATGGTCTGCTTCTATAGCAATGGAACCTATCCGTACACTTCCTAGTTAATGTGCATGTCACATGGCACAAGGGGGAGTGTGTATGCTCACTCTGTTTCTTGCATTTGCCGTGGTATTGTTAAGCTTTAACAGATAAGATATTGTTTTGAAAAGTTATTTTCAAAAAAATCTGCAGATTACATTTATGTACAGTCAAACTGATTCTAGGCTGATAAATTTTAGCAGTTTTGTGTTTTTTTATTTATTGTACATATCCTGCCAGGTTAAATTGAAGGCAGTACATTTGAGATATCCATAATTTAAATAGTTAAATAGGGAAGTGATTGTTTTTTATTTTATTTTTTTTTTATAATTGCTCCCAAATTTTTATCTCCTAAAATAAAATTGAATATGCTATAACTACCATCTAGTTTACATGTTCTACATTTTCCCTTCCCTCAACTGGTCCAATTTCAATGTGTCACAAATCTATCAAATATGTGCTATTCCATGATTTCCTTTGAGAGGTTCAGGTAGATTTAAACAAATTTTACAAAATGTTCCTGTAAGTAGAAATCCCGTGAGGAATATATATAAATATACGGGGAAGCAAAATCAGATATTGTTTGTTTGCACCAATGGTAAAATATATAAGAAAGATTCAGGACAAAATTGAAATAAATAAATGAATGAATTAAAATCATTAAATACGGTTCATAAATGTAGCCTCTGTCTCTATTAATGTATTAATACATTTATTTATATGGAACCACATGGAATGCTCAGTGCCTAGATAACATTAACAAAACCAATAAATGATGATAATTAATGGTACAATGGATTCTTTAAACAGGAGTAAATAAGTGTATGCTCTGTCCCGGAAACTTTCAGTCTCATAGGTTGACTGTAGATATATGTGAAGGTGACATCGTGAATGAAGGCATTATTTTTGCTTTAACATTAGAACATCTACAATAGTTAATTAAGTAGGATCCTGTTCCACTGGATGCAAAAGAAATTCTTCAGGCCACTGCTACACAATGCATCCACCTTTGCACAAATTCATACAATATATAGAAAATAGCAGTCTGACACAATCTAGTAGTGTGACTACTTGTGTTTAATATAAACCAGTTAAAGACTACAAATACACTGTTAAAATGTCACAATGAATGAAAGGCTTAAAGTAAATGCTGAGACTTAAGTAAGACATAAGTCAGAATAGAGACTTGGATCAGTAATGGAAAGTTATTTATATTGTTAATTTTATATTGTAATTTTAATCTGGACTTGTAACTGACATGTGGCTATTAACATGTTATATTATATGGTTGTTTTTATAACTGTAACAGGTCACTTTACACCTGTAGTTGGTTTTGTTCCCCGGCATATTATTGGAGGATTGCCTTTGTAACTTGGAAATTCTGCAAACTTTTCAGCACTAGGTTTGTAAACTGTTTCGTCCATAGCAAAATGACAATTTATTTACAAACTCTGAATTTTTTTTAAGGCAGAATGTTTCTGTATCAACTTCATTTAACAAGATACAAGAAAAGAAAATAAGAGCTGCACACACAATAAATTGGTATTTAACCAAATTTTTTTTACTGACTCATATTAAGCAGTATCTGAAAACAACGTTTCGGGGGGCAGCAGCCTTCCTTCATCAGGTTGAAGCATGATACTTTTAATTTTGATGATCTTTCTCTATCAGCTTCAAACATGATATATTTGATTAGTAACTGTAAGAACAAAGTGAATTTTGTCATTTAAAGACATTGTTCATAAATCCTGTCAAAATTAAATAAATATACAGCTACTGTAGATCATCTTTGATTGTGACAGAATAAGAGAGCAGCAGTAGGATATCACATCTTGGTTAGATATTCTATGGGTGCACACTATTGTAAGCATGATTTCACATTAGTTTTGATTGTAAAACCAGCTGTTTATCAGGAACTTCAACCTTAGAACAGTCATCTTCTAATAAAGTACAACTATTGTACAAATATTTGAGAAACAGTACAGCAATTTTGTAGTTAATTACACTTTGCTGACACTGTACATGTGTTCTATGCCAATCTAATTGGTATGGAAGTGTCACAGTCACCTTAAGTTAGTCAAGCTTTCTGAATTCATCAAATTCTAGAATAGAGTGTATGACATTGACATCTAATTTAGAAAATGGTAAGAAGATGTAATGATGGATATTTTATAGATTATACCAAAAATAATTTGCATTTATGAAAACATAATTCAAATACTGGATATGTTTATTGAACAGCAGTTACATTAATATTCAATCTTTGGCATTTAGTAATTCTATTGTTGTTGATATTTTAGAAGTCATTTGCTGTGAATCATCAAAAGATTTAAATAAAATGAAAGTTAGGAAAATTAACTAATTATTAAGATTAACTACATATATATAATCTCCAAAAAGGTAGCTTTATAAATGGGGGAAATATTTTAATTGGTGAAGTTTCCAGTTGGTTTCAGAAATGACAAGCAGCCATATCTAGAGAAACACATAAAATATTGTTTCTAAATTTGCCACTTTTTGTTGAAAATTCTCCAAACTGTATGAATGAGCGACAGGAAAAAAAAAAGTGGAATGCAAATATTTCAGGTGAATGTCAGTTAGAATGGCAGGATTCTGTGAAGCATGGTGTTTTTATCTGTGTTCTGTTTTATAGTACTACATTGTGTATGCAAATTTTAAGGGCCAATAGATCTGGGCTCTATAAAATAAATGTGGAAGAATATAAATGGAATTTAATAATAAATTAATAAGACTGTAGTGACATCATAATAAATTTAGACACATGCTAATCTGTTTTTTTGTTTCATATTCCTTGGTTTCTTGTATCTTAGCAAATAAAATTGTTTTTTAGTCTTATAATATCCATTGAATGGTCTTATGGCAGTTTTCTTTTAGACTGCAAAGAATCTGCAGGTGTTATACAACAGATACATATGATTGTTGTAGAACATTCACTTGTGCAGGTAGCGCCATACTGCCCCAGTACAATATCAGTATGCCCTTGTGTACAGGTCTAGATCTTATAAATCAGGGGTATTATTCAGTTCTCATTAAGGATAGATATGAAAAGTGGGCAAAGAATATGGTTAATATGTGTGAGCGGATGTGTGTATGATTTTTGAAAACATATATTGTAGAAATATTTTTTGCTTGCTTTTTGTATCTTAGCAAATAAAATTGTTTTTTAGTCTTATAATATCCATTGAATGGTCTTATGGTAGTTTTCTTTTAGACTACAAAGAATTGTTGACCATATCTAATTAATACTTTCGTTTGTCAACACATCATTTCATACTGTAGCTCATGCCTTCTGTTTAATAGACACTCTGTCTTTGTTAATATAACATTATAGTTCATGCTATAATTTTGTCTTATCTGTGCTACTGTAACTTAATGTGTAATACTCTATCTCCATTGGTCAGTCCACACAAAATTCCATGCCAAGAATCATTACCCCATTTACTTTCTTCACATAAGAAGCCCTTTAATGTACATCTCTCTACTGTTTCTCCATTGAATGTTATATTCATTACAAAGTTTCTCAAATTGTATTCCAAGTCCTTCACTTGCATTTTAGGTCTAATTTTCCACCATGTTGCCACAGGTGTCTTGGTAACATGTTCTACTTCTGTACTTGTTTATATACCACTCCTAATAAAATGGCAGCAACTAAGAGCTGTATTTGATGAAGTCTCATAAATTCATCTGTGCATTTTACACTGTTTATATATTTATTTAATCACAAACTGTATGATTTTATTCTTACAAACCTCGATTTTACCTATTTATTATCTGGATTGTACACTTGTAAGTGATCCACAGTTGTATTAATAACATTTTATATATAAATATAATATATGTATATTTTTTAAATCTATGTATTACCAAAACCTGCACACAAATATTTTCATTGCTTTCATACATGAATTGTTAAATGTACTGGTTTATCTGTGCAAATCAAAGACTAGGATAATTATTTGTATGAGTGTAGGTGATGGTGTGATCAGCATATGGCTGTAGCAGCAGGTATAGCCTGGAGACAGTGTCAAGTAATGTGTAATATTGTAAACATTCAGTAACTTTAGAAAACATATACATAATGCACATATTTTACCAGTCTCTAAGCTAGCACAGTAAATAATTCACATATGGTTCTATGATATAGTTTAGTTCCATTCACAGACTATTTTGTGCATGTTTATAAAGTACTGGACATCAGGTTTAGCTATATAATTGTTTGATGCATATCTGTAGCAATATACTATTGGTGCATGGCCTATACAGGATGTCTGGTAAATGGTCTAGTAGCAAACCTGTGAAACTACTCAGAGATTAATTATGGGATTACTAGATTTATGTGGTATTCTAACCCATGAAATCACTGTTTAGAAAATATAACACTGCCACTGCAAATAATAAAGTAAAGTTACCATCAAAGATCTGTATTTAGTCTTCATAAAGACAGAAAGCCACCAGTATGATCCAATATGATCATGCAAGTCCTCAAGGGTACTGGTGCAGAATTACATCCCCAGACATCTGCTAAACCAACTAACTGGACTCTACCTTTTTGCTATCTTGTCTACCATTCTAAATCCCTTTTTATTCTATATGTTATGACCGCCAAAACTTTTTTAACTTTTGAATGTAACACACCAAAGCTGTGTTCATTCTACAGTTAATTTAATTTAATGCTTCATGCAGTATTTAATGACAAATTCTATTTTATTATATTTATTCATTTATATAGAACTGATATATTACACAGAGCTTTACAGAGATTCATCATTAACTTCAGTCCCTGCCCCATGGAGCTTACAGTCTAGTTTTCCTATTCAGTCACACACATGGAAGTGGAAATGCATGTCTAGATTATTTTCTAAATGGGAAAACACTAGGCAAAACAAACATGGAAAAGGATTTAGGAATTCTAGTAGATAATAAACTGAAC
>JAKJJM010090999.1:0-11143 GCA_021901965.1 Pipa carvalhoi
TCAATTTTATTAATACTAGTGACACACTGTTTTTTGTGATCTTTTGCAATTGATCATATCTCCTTGCGCTACCCATCAGGTGTTTAAACATCTCCTTTTTCTAATGCTCTAAGAGCCTGAAAAAAAACAGCAATTAAAAGATCCCTGTGGTGAATACTTTACTACCGCACACTAAATTATTTCTAAGCGCGTGAATAAAGGAGCTGGGGTGGAAAAGACTTACAGTACAAGTCATGACACAAATGCCAGGGTAAACCTTTTACTTAACTGGTCTGCGGTCATTGGTTTCTGAATTGCAAGGCAAAAAGGGATAGGAACGGTACCAGTTTGATTTAAAAAAAAAAAAAAATAAAAAAAATAACAGGCTTTGAACAACAGGCTGATAATTGAACATTTTTTAATATATTTTTGGCCATCGTCTTCACTCAGGGCACTGTCGATCAAGACCGGATTTTAAGCGCTGTTCTGGCAATAGAACATAATATCTGACTGTTAATTACTAATTAAGAATTTGATTTGTTAATAGTGTTAAAAGATCTAGAGCTGTTTGGGGTCTACTGTTTAACTGGTCAACTTTTTTCTAAAATTTAATAAAGGAACTTGAATTTAAGGTGAGACGGGTGTTAATATGACAGAATGGGAAATCAATACTGGTAATGGGCAATATTTTATTCTGAAAACCTGAGCAGGAGGCTATTTACTACTATTTATTACAAGGATAAGAAACAAAACTAATTCAAATACATCAATCCCTGCAAAGTAACTTGTTGCTTTCCTATTAATATCCTTAAAGAACCTACCTGCACAAATCCCTCCCCACCATTCAGGGACTAATGATACATCCCCTACAGGAACGCGTAGTGCAACAGCATCAAGATTCTATTTAAATCAAATGCATATGAATACCGATGGTGGAAACTGTTTTGGCTTTGAGAAAACTAATTACTAAATGGCAAAGAACGCTTGTTTATTGGAAGTGTTCAGTTTCAGCAGATCGATAATGCAACCTTTGTAGCAGGAGAAGCAAAGATGGTAAAATATGAAAAATGACCAGGACAGGTTAATTTACTCTGTGTAGAGAAGAAGGTAGTGTTATTTTAAGAATAATGCCTAGCAAGCTTTGTTTATCAAATATAAACTTCCCATAATACACCAAGGCAGTTTTCAGGATGCAATAAGTTTGTATTTGCACCTTTATTAACATGAGTAAAGAAACTACGCTTGCAATTTACAGCACATGAGTTACGCTTTGTTCCTTCGTTTACCTTAGATTTGTAACTTGTTCCAATTTCTGTCTTTTTAAAGATTGGTCTGTGTATTCCAGAGCCGCCAGCTATCAATGACACAAAAAGAACAATGGAAATCAATGACAATTATTTGAAAGCCTGTTTTCATCAAAACAGACAAATTTGCCTAAATGTTCTCATTTTCTGAACAGCAAAAAAAATAAATAAATAGCATTATTTGGCAATAGGCAGCTGTCACCGACAAATCATTCCACGCAGTGTTATTAATGCTCCATTTTCACTAAGTCTCATGTTAAGTGGTGGCAATGATCTCCTGAGTGACTAAATTAAACTATTCACTGGTTATGCAAACCAAAACGCCTACTCTCTTTTCCGATACTATACAATTACTGTAGCATCTGCTTTCCTACCTGCCAAATAAGGAGTACAAAAACACTTAAGCAGTAAGGATTGAATTAAACAAGCAGATTAAGCATTACATTTTATCAGAAGAAACTGTACAGAAAAGAATTCAACTGCAAGGATAAACTACTAGATGCAACAGGAGGGCTGCTAAGGGGAGGGACAGAGAACCATTTACTTAGCACAGCGGGTTAAGCTCGCAGTTAAGTTTGTGCAAAAGCAGAACATTAAAATAGATATTCCAGCCCTGGGATCTCTTTACAATTATTAGGTGTCATAGCTAACACTAGAAAAAGACCATTGTCATTTGAACTAGCATGGTAGCTATTCCTATGCTGTAACTGAGAAAATGTTAAGTGCTGTTTGGTAAATGACAAGTTACAGCAGTCCCTGAATAATAATGAATGAAGGAACGCTTTATGCATAAGATGTGCCGCTAACAGATCCAATTAGCTACACTGCAAAAAGAAACAAATTGGGAGGAACTTGGGGGATAGGAGGAGAACAGCTCTGAGGGCCCTATGCCTATAGGCTGCCAAGGAATATATCCAGAGCAGCCTTGCAAATCTGTTGAAGGGAAGCAGAATTGTGGAGTTCTGGAAGTAGTATTCATGACCCTGGAAGAATGGGAGGTCACTCTAAAGAGTGCTGTCATGACATACGCAAAAGGATGATGGTGTCATTGGAGGCAATGGTGCATTTAAATACTTGACATACTTTTATAAAATCACTATATTTGACTAACAGTGAGTCTGATTTTCAATAGGAGGCAGATCTGTGTAAAAATAAAAAAATAAATCACAAATTAAAACATAGATGAAGAAACTAGGGACAGTGGTGCTTTTCTTGCCATGAGTCATTTTACTTTGCAGCACTGTGCAGTCTGTAGAAGGGCTGACAGTGGCCTATGACAGGTCCAGTGGTAGACAGAGTGTTACTGCCATTTTCAGGTAGCGGCAGATGGGAAATTCGCATAGTTTAAAATAGGATGTATAAAAGCAGAAGTCGGGAGTGGGGGCAGTGAAGGAGAGGCTGTGGTTGATAGTCAAGCAGAGAAGAGGACTAGTTAGCGAAAAGGGGCAGCAAGGCTATGCAGCAGCAAATGCTTTATCCAGGAGACAGAATGATGAGCGAGAAAGACATTTTTCTGTTATATTTCCACACTTAATAACCCCCGTAAAGACTTCTACATCTCAGGAGCAGCTCTGGGTACAAAAATTGCCCCCCCCGGATCCTGCATAAGTCAGATAAACCCTTCCCTGAAGGCCAGTAAGACAAGGTCAGATAAACCCTTCCCTGAAGGCCAGTAAGACATGGTCAGATAAACCCTTCCCTGGAGGCCAGTAAAGACAAGGTCAGATAAACCCTTCCCTGGCGGCCAGTAAAGACAAGGTTAGATAAACCATTCCCTGGCGGCCAGTAAGACATGGTTAGATAAACCCTTCCCTGGCGGCCAGTAAGACATGGTCAGATAAACCCTTCCCTGGAGGCCAGTAAAGACATGGTCAGATAAACCCTTCCCTGGAGGCCAGTAAAGACAAGGTCAGATAAACCCTTCCCTGGAGGCCAGTAAAGATAAGGTCAGATAAACCCTTCCCTGGAGGCCAGTAAAGATAAGGTCAGATAAACCCTTCCCTGGAGGCCAGTAAGACAAGACACGAAAATAATCCGTTTTGGGAAATCAAATTCTGAGGATAAGGGCAACTATTATTTATTGTAGAGTTGAAATCAAACAAAAGTTGCATTAAACAAACATAAAACCATCCTTGCCCATCAGTAAAGACGGATAGGGATTGAATGGGGACCATTTTCCCTGGCAGATCAAATTTTGAAAGACCGTGCTCTAACCTGACATGAGTTGCAAACACTTAAAAGAATTGGAGTCGCCAGGGCTGGCAGCTTTCTATTCATGACTGAACTGTCCACAGAGAATCGCCTTAAAATCAGCCACCTAGTCCTTCTCTTCAATGTGAAGCAAAGGACTCTGATGCTGCAGTAATCAGACAATTAGTTACTGAACTATACCAGGTCAAAGGACAGGAGTGGAATCCTCTTTGTGACTTGTGCTGATAGGCTCACTGCACCTTACACAAACACAGCAAGCAGCAATTAGCCTGCCAGCCGGCCTGAGGCTTTAACTCCTCTATAAAAGACAATTACGGGTTGAAGCATTAGAGAATGACCTTGCATGCTGATTAGAACAGACTGTATCCATGTCTGAGACAAGCATGGTTTATAGGTTAATTCTGTGTATATCAAGGTAAGAATTATATAATTTTGCCATTTTCATTTGGCCACTTTGATTGAAGTTCATTCTCAAGGACAGAAGCAGTAAGGCAGCTTCCTACCAGTAAAATACATAAAGATTAGCTGTGCTGAGTAAAGCTTCCTCTATAAACTTCTTTGTCCACTTGTTTGAATAAACAGTTCCTGGAAAACTCCTTTAAACTGCCTTTAAATAGGATTTATTTTTCTTTTCATATACCTTTATACTGTGATTTTCTCTCTTCGTCATCATCGTCATTCTCTTCTCGAAATCTCTTCTTCTGAGCCTTTTTCTGTAGAACAGCAAAATCAAAGCTTTTATCTACAAGTCGATCAGTGACTGAATGTTTAATTACACTTGACATTTGGTACCCTGTTCACATAGCTGTGGCCTTCTCTGTGTGCTGTGATTATATACACTTAGAAACACTTTTATTCATAGAATGTTACAACAGAAACAGACACAAGATCCCACATGTTTTCTGTAAGGTTTACAAAACCAAAACGCTGATGCCTAGAGCATGCTTGAATGAGACAGTCCAATGAAAAACGTATCTCTCTGTGCAGCTGGAATAAGGATTTGAGTGTCACTAGTAAAAAGTACCCGCAGAGTATTTATACTATTCTAGCAATAAATAGGATCACATGTAAGTCACATTACGATGTTGGTCTCACTGTGCAATCATCAGGGCTAATGCAGTTTGAGTTACTGTTTAATTCTTTTGATTCTTTGCAAAATTAAATCTTATAAAGAACTTTATGAATAATAAAGTTTCATGCCAATTCTAACCTCTTACAATGATTTTTACTCACCTATCTTCGCTCTCTCACATTCCCCGTTTCTTATGATGTACTTTATATCATCACTGCACTTAAGCTGCTTGCCTATTGGAGGGATACTGTTCCTATCTCCTGCCTCCTATATGTATGCAGCAACAGGGAACTACATGCATGCAGATTAGAGAATTGCAATGCTCATCCAAGCAAATACATGATCTACATGTACATGTATGTAGGAATGCCTATCAAGCAGGATGTATATATATTCTGGGAAGGGCTTATCTATGCCTAAAATAAGGATGGGAATATTTCTAGTAGCAGGTTAAAAAATGTTTACAAGTCTCAGCAATAATAAGAGCTTATAGGCTTGAATACTGCTTGTGTTCTCTGGCACTGTGATCCTCCCGCTGTGAATACCTTCCATACGGCACTCACTGCAAGCGAATTTATTAGCAGCACAAAAGAGGAAGTAACAGCTTTTTCCACAAATTATTGATCCACTTATCCTGCAGGGAAGATACCTGGAAAACAATGGCCACCGGTACATCATCCAGCGGGCTTTAATAACCTATGAACTATGAATTACACTACTTACACTTCTTATTCCCACTTCCTGCATGAGATCAGCCATCTCTTCATCTACAGCTGTTACAGGGAAAAAACAAAGAAAGAATAGTCAGTGTAATCACATTTATACACATGGTTAAGTCCAGTTTGGAGAATAAGTATACACAATGATGTGTCATATGTGCATCTCTACCTAACCTGGATTGTTTGCCTCCATAATTTCAAAGGCACAATAAAGTTCAGCATTTTATAGAGGAGAAGAAATTCATGTAGGTTCACCTTTATCTTTTCCCTAATGCCAATGGCTTTTCATCACTTGAGCTACAGTGTAATGCATTATACACTCTGTAATTTGATGATTTATGATGATATTACACAAACAAAAGTGTGGCACTGTGCCTACACCAGACTAGAACGTTTAGTGAATATTTAATCTGATCTGCTTTCACTTTATCTGCAGGAAAACTTCCTAGAAAGACAGCAAGACTTGCATCTCCTTAACTTATTATTGCAGGCATTACTTTTGACCAAACTATGCAACCAGAATAAGGATGTGCTTGCAAGGAGATCCACATCTAAATTCAACAGATGTCAGTGAAATACAAGGGTCTAGGAAAAATGGATCTGATTAAAAATACAAAATACTTAGCACGTGAGCCTGAGATGGGCTCAGCATCT
Source organism: Pipa carvalhoi (assembly GCA_021901965.1). Taxonomy (NCBI): domain Eukaryota; kingdom Metazoa; phylum Chordata; class Amphibia; order Anura; family Pipidae; genus Pipa; species Pipa carvalhoi. Next base: position 5,940 of record JAKJJM010090999.1, read on the forward strand.
TTACACAGATATGCAAAGAAAAAGTTCTTTTTAATGTACTTTAAATGTAACAGTCTAGCTGTAAACATAAAGTCAAATACAAGACTTATGCCATTAAGGTGCAGGCTACACTGTGGCATGTTTGGCTGTAGATTCATTGCAGGAATATGCCGATAGCTGTAGTTAAAAAAGAGAGGATGCAGTATGGATAGCTCTAATATAACAGCATCTAATAGAACCAGTGCTTTTTTTGCGCCGGTACGGCGTACCAGAAAATCTGAACACTTACATAGACTACAGTATTGATACTGAGTAATTAATCAGAAATGCGTACTGGCAAATATGAAACGAGTACTGGCAAATATTTTTTCACAAAAAAAGCACTGAATAGAACACAGACTGAAACCAAACTCCAAGGCCGGTGCATTTAATGCTCACCATGGAAAATAAACATTATAAAAAACTACAGATCACCCTTTCACATTCAGTGCACTATTACAATAGCTTTTCTCCATATCAGTCTTAGAGAGACACTGTAGAGCCCAGTGCTAAAGCTCTTCAATGATGATGAGAGTAAGTGCAGAAGCAGTATTATGACCTAATACTGCTTCAGGGCTTGCTCACAACATTAATGTGGAAAATGAGGCGTGAATCAGAAGGGGATTGGGACATATTAGCACATAACATGCAGAATTACCCTTAGTCTAACAAGCACTTTAGTTCTTCTTTAATTAGTACCAATAATACAGTGTTTAGATGTGGTACGTCCCCATGCTCTTTAGATTTATAGGTTTTTACAGAAACAGAACCTGGAAATAATCGCGCACTTGTAAATAGCAAGTAGTTTCCTTTCATTTCAATTATTCAGCAGCTGCAGATCAATGTTTTATGCCAAGAAAGTATGTATACATTTAAACAAATCCCAACACAGGGGGTGATATTGCTGCATCAGTACGACACACTTTGACCAATACCTTTAGATTTTCTTTCTTCTGTGTCTTCATCCCGGATAATGAGACGTCCATCTGACGTGGTTTTGAAGTCATGTTTTACCTTTGTGTTCTTTGTGTCTGGCCTTGTAGCTACGGCATAAAAAACAAGTGGTCATAAAATGCTAATCTGCGGCAAAACACATGTACATTGTCAAATAAATGTCAGTTAATGGGAGTGGTACACTCAATGCAATGAAATGAATTGCTGAAAGCAAGCAGGTCTATTCTTCATTATTCTGTTGGTTCGAGGGTCAAAAAATCTGTTAGTGTCAAACAGGCCTATTAGTTATGTTGGTCAGTTACAGTATCAAAGTTGCGTATATCTCATCAGCAAATTTCATAGCTCTGTCCCCAATTAGGAACCTGATCGTTAGGACAAATGTCCAAATATTAGCCCTGTAAATACCATCCATATTCTACTGCTGCTCACGTTAACTCAAACCGATCTGTGTATACCTATCTTGCTGGACAGTTTGCCTCCATAATTTATCTGAGGGTACAAAAACCTTCAAAGGTTCAACTTTTAATAAATCAGGCCAAAGTCTACGTATTAAAATCTGTATTTTTTTCAGTCACGGGGACTATTGTAAGAAAATTAGCATTAAGATCATTTGTACAACAGCGTGTATAAAGACGCTCATCGCATTAAACAAGTCATGAAGGCCCGACCTTTTACAACACAAGGCTTGGATAATCAGGATGAAAGGCTGTTTGATTTCACTTATCATTTTTCTCTTTAATTTACCAATCCAATTTAGTTGGAAAAAAAGAAATGACTCAACAAGGAGCCCATTTTAACTGAAAGAATTAAAGCAGCCCAATGACAAATGAAAGCTGCACAAAAGCATGTGCGATTTTCTTAGATAATGAAGGCCTAATTACTGCTTTTGCTGTAAGTGTACATTTGCATTAAGGTCTTAAGTAGTGAATATGGACAGAGTTAGCCCCTCCTTGGCTCAGTATTTAGCTACAGGATTGAAATGATATTAAGTGTCTCACCAAGAACCCGCTGTGCAGCTTTGGGATCAAGGAAGTTGAGAGGTTCATCTTGCTCTCCTTCTTTGAGCCAGGCTAGACTCTTCTGTCTTGTCTGCTTTTTGTGTTTGACTGGCCTCTTTTCCTCCTCATCCTCCTCATCAGTATCAGCCAAGATATCATCTATACTATATAGATACAAAAAAAAAAAAAAAAAAAAAGCTTAACTACAAACCAAGTAGCTTGTAGGTGGGGTTTCTCATATCAGTGTGTTTTTCTGGTATAAACAAGTAATTACAGTAGATAATGGCATATCAGTTTCATCCTTTAAATTCTATTACATGCTAAGTCACGGGAAGAGAAAACACCTTAATAAGGGCAGCTGCCAACTGAGCCTTGCAAAATTTCTTCTTTTGATCCTATTGATGGTGACTACAACATTTTTTACAGTTTCACACCCCAGTTAATCATCACTACTTCCAGTGTTTGTATCACTCAATGGAAGAAAGAGAAACATTCAGAAGAATTGGCTTATGGCCTCACTGCTGCTCGTGAAAGATCGAACCCATCCTGTGGATTTGCGGTTTTAATTAATGAAATGAAAATCAATGCTTTGTAGCAAAATAAGAATCCCGTAGTGACTGGAATAGCTTTTTCTTGAAAAAACTAAACTGTGGTTGCAGTGAACCCTTCCCAGACTATCTGCTGTTTTTATTCCTTAAAATCCTACCTTGTCTACTTATTAATTCACTGCTTAATTTAACCCATTTTGCTCCATCAATGAACAGAATGAGGCAATGATGACAGCAGCAGTGTACAAACGTGAGAAGAGAAATGTATACCTTTTTTTTTATTCTGCTACACATGAAGTAATAGTAACCCCTAAAGCTACTACACAACCAGCTCAGGCATGATGAAAATGCTTTTTCCAGTAAGTCTGAAAAGTCCCTTTGAAACACTATAGCAAAATTTGATGTACAGTTAAAAGAAAAAATAGCACGCACAAGAAATTTCATTCTTCTAACAAGGAGAGAAAAGAAAGCTAAATAACAACTCTTACTTGTCTCCCTTAGGTTTTGTGGAGTCCTGTTCAAACTCCTCTCCCTCAGCTGCAGCCTGCTTTAATGCTTTCTGTTTCTTGTTCCTTGCTTCAGCTTTACGTATGTTTACTAGGACTTTATGGTGTTCTTCAGGCAACATAGACTTCACAAGGTCAAACCTAAATACATGGACATGCATGAAAGTTACTAAGCCCAAGTCATAACAAACATGGGTATTATCAGCTCTTCCAGCACTGAATCTTGTTGGCAGTTGGTTTAAAGTAATAACATTAAATATTGGCCCACCAATACATCTTTGGGTTGCCAGTTGTGTCCCCTTGTCAAGGGATGCTCCAAGCCAATACTTTCTTTGTTGAAGCAATAAACATATTCCCTTCCTTAAACCACACTAGTAAATCAAGTGCTACAGATGTTTTTTACAAATAGTGTAGGGTGCCCCTCAGGCAGCGGTGAAAGTAGTACCAAGGGGGTAAAAATGCATGATTAGTGGAGAATTGAGGAGTGGAACAACATAAGGTTTTTGGTTGGGTGGAAGAGAGTTTTTATTTTGGGATTTTTTTTTTAATGGACGTGTTTCAGACCCCTTGTAGCCGAGGAGCAAATAGCAAGTAGCATATATTTATATGTTACAAGTCTAAGCGCTTACCCAAACTTTCGAATAAACTTGGTAAAGATGTTTTTAAGTTTAGTCCGGAAGAAACGCCTCATGTCATCGTTGATATTTCCTATAGCTTCCATCTTCATGAAAAAATATAAAGAAAGCAGATTACCAACCAGCCCCAAAAAGTAATTTTATGCCGAAAAGAGAATAGTAAAATAATAATAATCACACTTGTAGATACATTATAATGTTATTCTATTTTGTGGTTTTATTTTTGAGTGGTTAAACTTTTCAGTAATAGAATTTTTAGTATAGCTATGCTGCCCAGGACAAAGGCAAACATTTTACAGCTTCATGATTTGTAAATAAAAGAACACAAAATAAAAAGGCTTAGCCAAGACCTGAAACGAATGTAAAAAGAAGGTGTGTAGTGTTGCTAAACATGACAAGTTTAAGTTTGACAATCTCGCAGCTACTTATAATGCTTGTGTAGCGAATAGAGGTTGCTGGTGCTTATGAGACTCTTGCAACTTTATTCCTGGCAAAAACGTTGCGTAATTAAATTTATGGATTTGATTCTAGAACATCAGAATCTGAGCAACAGACAAACATCTAGACAAGATCAAAAAGGCTACATCTGAAAAGCTAAGAATTCTACACTTAGATGTTCACAGCACTGCTGGCTTTAGAGAAATGAACGGATGCCAGACAACTTTGCTCTTTTTTTAGACCAAAGTGATAGATCATCTTTTCATGTGGAGAGTTAAAACAAGGACAGTACCAATAAATATTTAATCATGTTTCACAGCAATTACATGTGTCATATGTAGTCATCCACAGACCACAAATATGTTGGATCTATCATGTGCCTGTGGCCAAACTGTCTGCCGATGTGGCTGTACAGTTGTCTGGTCACATAGCTGGATCTGCCTGTGTGTCCAGCCTGGTGCTGTGCTAGACTGGAAATGTATTTTCTGGACTTTGGATAAGCAGTGAAGTACCACAGCAGAGACGGTTGTGACTAAGTGATGGATTTGCATGTAGCTGGACCTTACAAGTGATTTCAGGGAAAATTAACTTCCCCAATACAATGAGCATCTTTAAGTATCAAAAAGTCTCATAGGATATGTCATAAGACGAAACCCATTCAATAGAAAACAAAATGCAGATAGAAAACATTAGCCTCACCATCATTTGTAGGTGTTTGGACAGAACTTTTAAATCCATAACAAATATGACGACCTTAATAAACCCCAGAGCAGCTTTCACAATCTCACGTGTTCTGGAACTTAGCAGAAGGCAGACGTTCTTCAAAAGCGGTTCAATTACTTCAATTCCCATCTGTTCTGTGAGAAGAGAACCGGGAAATATTCCACAACAAAGCATTTTCCAAGGCAGCAAAGCAAGCAATGTTTAGCCCCTGGACTTGAAAAGTAGAAGATAATACTAGACTTGTGAAGGGCTACACATGGATAATCACTTAAGTAAATGTCAGGTTAACTGTACACTTTCATAGCCAAGTGTCATTAGCATTTAAGAAGCAGAATACTGACCAGTTCTCAGTCTCGCATGACTGCAAGGCTTGAGAAAGAGTCA
>JAKJJM010091013.1:0-10411 GCA_021901965.1 Pipa carvalhoi
GCGATTTTATAATGGAAGAATTGTCGCAGTTGCGACTTTATAATGGGAGTTCGCTATAAGTGAATTCGGGACAGAAAATTCGGAGCTACCGGAATGACCCCCTTGGTGTGCAAATACAAACTTGAACCTCATTCCAGCTGCACATGCAGCACTGGAGGAGAAAAAAATTTACTTTTGCAACTCCTGAGCATGCACACAAGGGCAGCATTGCCCAGGACTACCATGGGAGAAGTCATAGCCAGTGAAACACTGGATAAAGCAATAACAGTAGGCTAAAATAGCAGTTTGTAAATTTTATTTAGGCAGTATGACACTAGCCTTTTAAATAAAATTGATTAGATTGCTGCCATTAGTGTCTCTAGACTCTAGTAGACAGGTGGCTGATTTATATCTGTCATCTCACTGTATTCTTCAGGGGGACCTTACCTGGACCTGGGAGCTCAAACTGGGGTGAGGATGACCCACAGTTATCAGTTGCAGTTTAGGGAATTAAGTGTCACAGACTGTCATGGGTCCACAGGGTTACTACAATCTACTGTTACATTTATGGAAGGACTAAGGTGTACTAAACTTGCAAGGAAACAGGTATATAGGTGATGCACTGTGACAAACATGAACTTAAACAAGGTGATGCACCTCTGGAGGAACTAAGATGCAGGGAGGCTTGTAAATGCGAACAAGGTGGTACACCTCATAAGGAACTAAAGTGTACTGTGATATAGGGGAAAAGTTTATCCTCTGTACCACAGTGGGAGTTGGCACAGGTTAACACTGAGGTGCGGAGTTTCAGGAGGCCTCTTTACCTTTAAATCCCCACAAGGGGGTATAGCCTTTACGGCAAGGAACTCCCAGGTCTTGACCCTCGGGTGAACCCTCCACTGGTGGCAGCTGGATAGACGTACATGAGAACACTGGTAGAGGCCTGGATCAGCTGAACTGCAAATGTAGAACAGGATCAAACCCCTGGGCACACACTGGACTTTCAGCACCCTGGGGGCAGTGCAATGTACTAAGAACCTTTCCTGGGATTCACTTAGCTCAGAGGCTGCAGGGACATAGCTGGTGTAGTACTTGGCTGAGGTGCTAGCTGTGAAGAGACATCAAGAGACACAGATGCCACAGCTCCTCTTAGCAGAGACACTTGGAACACATAGGGGATCATTCATGAAAGTGTAAATTCTTATAGAGTAGTGACTGTGTCTGTTCACGTTGCTATGATCAGGAAGATGCAAATTCACTTCTTCTTATTCATGAAGCAGCAGATAGACTTGTCGAACAAGTGGATGGCATTAGACACAGTCTCGTAGTGCAGCGTAGTCAGTTGGACAATAGGGCAATGCAGTCATGTGGAGTGAAGCGAATTCCCCCAGTGGAGGGCAGTGACGTCAGTCTCATCATATCCCATTAACTGTATAAAAGTGTATAATACATCTATGTGTATGTCTCCCTGTCCCTAGTTCATGTTGTCATGTAATCACAGTCACCATTGTGACTATTGAATGAATAGTCGCCTTACGCCACACTCCAGCCCTGCCATCAACCACCCAATTCGCCAGTTTGATCTGGCAAAGTCAAACAGGTGAATTCAGATCACTACACCTAGTCGCATTTGCTCCTTCAACATACTCCGTCATATGCTGAATTGTCGAATTACATGTGCACGTGCATGCAAAGTGATGCGAAGAGCTCCATAAGTCTGCAACTCTTGTAAGCATTCGAATTGGTCACGAATTCAACACATCGCAGAGCTTGTTGAATTAGTGGAGTTGAAGAAGGGCATCTACGTGACTGTTCGAACTTTAATGAATGACCCCCATAGACTGCAGATCCTTTTAAACAGAAGAAGCAAGGAACAATGATATAAAACCTTGCAAAACACTATGAAGCTTTGAGTGATGTTGTAACTGACATCAATGCTGGAGCACTGCACTTTGGCAATGCTCACAATTTAAATTTCTCGCTGCTGATGTTACAAGTAATGGGCTTGGCTGCACAACCTGGAAGTTCTGGGCTAAGAAGCAGGCCCAGCACTTACCAACACCGCTGAGCACTGGAATTGTTCATGAGCAGTGCAAGCTTCAGTGCCACTCGTAACATAAAAAAACCTGTATGTAACAGGCTGGGAAGGCCCCCTGCAGCAGTAATCTCTTTACCACCTCATGGTGGCCTTGGGTATCTTCTGATTCTGTTAACAGTGTCTATTTTGGTAGTGAGTCTTGAAGCAACCCTAGGAGCTTATTCATGAAAGCTCAAACAGTTCAAACAAAGATATTCATTCCTGAGTTTCGTTTAGCTTTGCAAACTGAAAACTGTTTATACATTAAGGTAAGCTAGACACATGCGAATTGTAAGAACTAATGCTAATCAGCTTTTCACATTGCTAAGTATTTATTAATAGCCACATTGTATTTGAATGTTACACTTTATTGAACATTATTTGTGTTGCATAGCAGTATAAGCACTTAGCCACTGACTGTGTCATTGTTTGAAGATTTTCAAATATCCTTGATATTTGACTTTGAGGATTTACACGCTGGACTTAACTAATGCGTCCCACAATAATTGTTTTTGTTCTCAGTAGTTTTCACCAGAACAGAATGGAAGTTCCCCCTCATTTTACTAAATAAAAATAAGGTTCTCAGTGTGGAAAAAAGTTAATCGCTTGTTCCTTAAAACAATGTATACTGTTTAGAAAATTTATAGTACCTTTTTGTGCTTGAATAGTGTAAGATATGCCCGATTCTTCTACTTTACTAGTTCAGCAATACTATTTCACTTTCTGACTAATATGCAGTCTATCTTTATAACAGAAAGATACCCTGAAAGTAGATTATGGTGCTTTAGGCTGGGGTCACATTGTTAACTGTAAATATAGTATAAAAGCAAGGTGACAGGACTGGCCTTAGAGTGAGATGCGCTCTGTATGAATGCTGAATACAACACCCCCTTGTGCTCTGGCAAGGTTGCAGCTACTCTCCTCAATGGCTGGCAGCTCTGCATTTGAGAGTGGTTACTTCCTTGTAAAGGCTACAGTACTGCCCCCTCATTAACGGCATACAGGTTGACAATGGCAGATCATAATAGGGCAAAATGGGTGGGCACCCAGGGACCCTGGCTCCTGGAGGGCTAAGTCATGTCCAGGATGATTTTGTAAGGGCTAAGCAGCTCATAGTTTAAAAAAATACTCACTGCTAGGGTGGGAGAGGCTGTTAGAAAATACATATGGGGACCCAATCAGTTAGTCAGTAATTCTGTAGGAGCAGAATGGTTCAGGCAGGATTGGGGAGAGTTGACAGCTGGTCTGAAAGGTAAGTGGTGCATTTATGCACATCAGGTGAAGAAATTAGTCGGTGCACGGACAGTTGGGAAGAGTGTGCAAATTGGAGGAGGTGAGAGGCAGAAGCATAAAGGAAAGAAGTAGGATGCGGTGTGTGAAGTCGAGAGGGGAGCTAAAGAGTAACAGAGCATGAGAAACAAAAGCAAGAGAAAGAGAGAGCACAATTGTCAAAAATTGTCGCAGTCGCAACTTTATAATGGGAGTTCGCTATAAGTGAATTCGGGATGGAAAATTCGGACCTACCGGAATGACCCCCTTAATCTTCATCCCCCTAATGACTTTCTTACCAGAAAAAAAGAAGAGAATATTCTCTGTTCCCTTTTATGGTACTGATTGTATCACCAAATCTTGTTTTAACATTATGGAGAAGAAATCTTGCATGACAACTCTTTACTGTTCTGATTTTGGAAAAGGAGATCCTCTGAACCAATTCCAGATATGCGGACAAGTAAATTCTATTAGTTAACTAGTTTAATAGGCTAACAGTATGGATCTGATATGTATTCTTCCCAAAATATGAAAGAAAAATGTTGTTTGCCTCCTTCAGATCCTGATGTGGTTGATTGTCAGGAAGACGTAGAATTTTGTCCCCCAATGTTTCCTCTTCTTGTTGAAGAAGACTGAGGACTTCTTCTAAAATATTTGAAAAACCTCTTGAAGATGGAGCTTACAGTGTAACATCTTAATCCTCCAGATCTTCAGAAGAAAATGGTTGTTTCACATTCTTCTTTTCCTGTTACAAAAATCCTTACCTGCAATAAATTTAAAAATAACATTATTCAATCTTTTCCTAAAATCATTCAATAACAAGTTGTGTTCAAGAAATCAGAAGCTTTTCATTGAAGTTGATCTTCCTCTGAGCTAAATGAAACAAACAAAACAAAAGTAAATTTCCCATACAAACCCCCCTTACAAACACTACTTAACTTTTAACTAAATGAAGCCCGTTATGTAGAAGTGCAAAGGAAATGAATGTTGAGCATTTGATAGTGTACTAATTAACTCTGGAATGTTTTCTTCTGACATTGTTATGCAATTGGTTTTATAATCTCAATGTGTTTATCTCTGGGCTGTTCTAGGAACAGAGCCATACATGCTTGGGATTACACTATCTAGCAATACTTCTCATGTAAGCACTGCTGCCACTAACATTTCTATTGCATTTATAGGCTTATTGTGGTTACATTGCAGGCTGTTACATGGATAGAGTCTTGAAAAACCGCAGCTCACTGTTTGCTATATAAAAGATTATTACTCCAGAGCTGGAATTATTACTGTGGTCTATTTAAAGAATGGATAGTGGAGAGTTAGTGCTTTTTATGTTTGTGTGCCTGTGCATAAATAACTATGAAGTGGTTTGGGCCAGACATCCTGTACTGTAAGGCTGGGTTCACACTAGCTCATTTACAGCTGAGTTTGAAAAATAGTATCCATTGTTTCCTGTGGGATAATCCACACAGGCTATTGTGTTTTGCACCATAAACAAAAATTAAAACAACTCATCTGAAAATCAGCTAGCGTGAACCCAGCCTAAAGCTAAACAAATATATATTATTTTACTGATATACAGGGGAGAACAAGGTTTATTTGACATGTAACTTGGCAATGGCCACTGTACCATACAGTTCAATTTTAAGACTGTTATTGCTGTATGTCTGTTCTTATCTATACTGATGCCCAATACCATTGTTTTCTGTGGAGCTTTAGATAATACATATTCATGAAGTAACTTGGAAATGCCAATTTTAAATTTAATTATATTTTGTTGACATAATTCAGATTTTGCATGTACAGTTTACATGTATAGTAATTTGGCATTAGGGAAATGTTTGCTTTTTGTCGTTACTGACCTATTGAAAATATTTGAAGCACTAGAAAGATTATTAAGGGGGGACTGCCAGGAGGAGGATCAGATTGCCACAAGGTACCAAGCATAATTAGAAACATGCAATTGGAACTGGGCTGTGTGACAATGAACATAAGATAGACAACATGTCATGCTTTGGAGACTTTCTTCTCAAAGTTCCCTCCTGCCCTAGATCCCTCTTTTGTATGCTACTAACACATCTCCATAATCCCTATGCTAATTTTCCAATCTCAGATTTATTTCCTGCTCATGAAAAGATGCCTTGGGGATTTTCTTTTGCTTTATTTTTATCCCAGTCAAGCACTGAAAAACTCACCCTGCCTTTTATTCTACAAATTTGCACAGTTTCTGAATAACCTTTTATAAGACATTCTCCTTATGAGCTTCCACAACATTAGATTTGTAGGGCTAATAAATGCATTCAGTGATATCTGCCCGTCTGAAAGTCATTGTTGAAACAATCATCATGTACTATATATTATTTTTAAAGTTACAGTCACTCTCTTTCTCATTTACTTCCTTTTTAGCTAATCAGTTTAGAATCTCAGATCAGGTCTTTAAGGCCAGACTAACATTTTCATGCCTGGCTATTTTTCTGTGAATTTTCTCCAAAAATGTTCAGTGTTTTTTGTGAAAATAAGCTTCCAATAAGAATTTGTGTTAAATGCAGGTATATGGCCACCCTTACACAACACGGTGTGCTTAACACACTTAGGGCGAAATTTATTAAGGTTGGAAAAACCGAGAACGGTTTTTCCAAGATTATAGCGCAAGATCTCGGGTTGATCACTCTAGATTATCTCACAAGTTGTTTGATCAAGTTTTTCAATGGAAAGGTAGCCATAGTAGTAGTATGCTACCTTTCCATCGAAAAACTCGATCAAAAAATTCAATCAAACAACTCGTGCGATAATCTCGTGGGATCAACCCGAGATCTCATGAGATAATCTCAGAAAAACTTTTCGACCTTAATAAATTTTGCCCTAAAATGCTGCCTCAAAACTTGCATGGCATTTATTTGCATGCCAACTGCATCAAACTGTCTGCCATTTTGTCTATAGGTGCCAAAACAAAATGAAAAGAAATAATTCTGTACATGTTTTGATGTGGCAAACAACCTACACGCCAACTAATGAAAACAAGACATTGCTTTTGAATTGTGGTCCAACAGAATCATTTCTAAAAACAAATAAAACTGGCCTGGACAAAAAGTATGGTACCATTAGAAAATATTGAAAATAATTTGACCATAGGGACATGTTAAACTAAAGTGTGTCCAGTAATCAGCCTGCCTTTTTACAGGGTGAAAAGTAGTCACTGTGTGACAGCAAAGGAAAGAGTTTTTTCAGGAGATTATAGATAAACATGTTAAAGGTAAAGGCTATAAGACCATTTTCAAACAGTTTGATGTTCCTGTTTCTACAGTTGCACATATTATTCAGAAGTCTATGGAACTGTAGCCAACCTCCCTGAACGTGGCCACAAGAGGAAAATTGATGACAAATTAAAGAGATGGATGGTAACCAAAAAGCCCAGAACTTCCAAAGAGATTAGAGGTGAATTCCAAGGTCAAGGTACATCAGTGTCAGATGACACCGTCCATTGCTGTTTTTGCTAAAGTGGACTTAATGAAAGATGACTGAGGAGGAAACCACTGTTGAAAGCAAATCATAAAAAAGTGAGACTGGAATTTACCAAAATGCAAGTTACAAAGCTTCTGGGAGAATGTCCTTTGGACAGATGAAATAAAACTGGCACTTACTGGCAAAACACATCAGCTCTATGTTTACAGGGGAAAAATACAAGTATACAAATAAATATCACTATGCCCTCCTGAAAGCATTGTACAGAAGAAGAGAATAGTAGGATAAAAATAATTTTGTGGGCGATAGCACCTAAATGAAATAATAATACAAAAATTAAATATTACAGTTTCTTCCTAAAATGAAGATCATGGACAAGAAACTAAATGGCAGAATACCTGTACTCCCAAAAGCAGATAAGCAAATACACAGATACAAAAATGAAGACTTCAACCTCATAAAAAACATGTTAACAAATACTGGAAAGAAAATACTCCTATGTCAATAGAAATGAATATTTTTACATCATTATTATTGCTGGATCTTTAGCTGTAAGTGCAAAAATGTGCAACACTGCAATTAAAATAATTTGATTACATTTAATTATTAGCGCGCGGCAGTTATTTCTCTGTATAATCCCCTCTTCTCATGCTGGAAAAAGGCCCATTTGTAGAAGCTAAACTAAAACCTTTTGATGTGTGAAATCTCAGTGTAGATTATTAATCCAACTATCTAAATGAGCTCTGAGCCAGTTGGAATATTTTCAGTAGCTTTAGGTCCTGATGTCACAGGTTTACCAAATTATATTAATTAATCATCTTAATGAAAATATGAGGATGGGGATAGGAAAAGTAAGTATTTGTATGTATAATTTTATTTATAAAGTGCCACAAATTTACGCAGAGCTGTACAATTCAGCAATATGAATATAATACAGACATGGGAAAAGTATTTATTAGGGAGTAGCACCCCAAATTTTACAATAACAGCAATCTAAAAAAATGTGAAAACCTATATATATATATAGATACATATGGTACAATCAGCCCTTTTAAAACTCATTTCTAAAAAATAGGTTTTTTTTTTCATTCCAAGGAAAATGCTGGAAAACAAGGCTCACTTCCAAACAGCATTCTGAAGTAAGCTAACCACTAGGAATGCAGACAGTAATGTTTAGGGGATGTCCAGTGTTGATAAATCCCAACCATGCCACAACTGGCAGCATTAAGCACAACAGACATTAAACTTTCCTGATATTGCTCACACTCCCAGGATCCAAGAGCTAATATTACAGATGTCCTACCAGTAACAAGGTTCATATTTTTCCACTGCTGCCTCTTCTTTCAAGAATCACTGGCTAAATATAAGAATACATTTTTTTTAAGATGCAATAAGACTCCAATTTTTGCTGATAGCCTTTTAAATAAAGCTGCATCTGGCAAATAGTGAAAATAACATAACAGAAGCAACAGATTGTTAGCAATCATGCAGATGATGACACAAGTCATAACAGATCCCCTCTGTAACTTATAGTTTCAAAGTGGCTACATCACATGTGGATCTTTGATGTAGTAGCTTATGTAATTTTCTTCCCAAGATGCCTTTCTTTTAATGCTGAGCCTTCTATATCAATAATTTTATTCATATGTTTGTTTACCAAAATGACACTGGAATCCAGTATCTGGGTCTTTAATCTACAGATAAATACACAGGGGCTGCTAGTACTATCACATTCAATTCTGCATTTTCACTAATCTGCAGTGATGCAAATTTTTTTGTAGTCCTCCAAAGTGTTGTCGAATTTGCAGGTGAATAGACGCAAGGTGCTGCGTAAATATGCAGTTTGTGTAAAGTTGCAGAAAATAATGATATGCTATTTGAAGAGGTCAAGTGAAAACAACACCTACTTGATATAGTTGCTTTTCTGCAAACCTATACTCAGATTAAAAAAAAAATGGAATAATTCTCAATTAGGGTCTTATTCATTAAAGTGTAATGCATAGTGATATGAACTCCACCAGTGCATTGACATCATCGTCACAATGTCCACTGTATTAAGTCAATAATACATCTGTCTCTGTCACCATATTTCTAGTTCATGTTGTCAGTTGGTCTCAGACTTCACTGTCACAAGTGAATTAATGTCTTATGCCATATCAATGCCCTGCCCTCAACCCGCTACTTTGTCACTTTGATCTGGCGATCACGCCTTGCCAAATAAACTGCTTTGACAGACACTATCTGCAATTTAATGCAAAGACAGGGGCAGAACTTCAGGGAGGTGGGCCCCGGTGCATGATCTGCAACTGCTGCAACCCTTGGCGGTCAGGTGCCGTGCGAAGAGTTCTGTAAGGGTGCAACTGTTCTAAGAATCCAAATTGGTTGCAAATTCAACACATTGCAGAGTTAGTGGAAAGAATGCCTCTGTGATCCAGAAGTGCTGTGGGAAGCGCAAGGGAAGACAAAACAGGGCAAAAACCCTAGTGCATTATCTTTAGACTAAAAAATGAATAATGTGACATCAAAAACAATCAATAGTGCTAATATAGTGCAGCAATGTGAACACACACCAAATATCTGTAAAAAATCATAAAAAGGGAACAAAAATGATAACTGGACGTATATCGTGCCAACAGTGCTGAAGTGTGGCTGTGCACAATCCAAAAAATGAAAAAGGGGGTGTGACCCCCAAAGAGAACGCACTCACCAAATATATGTGATGCGTCTAGTATGTAAACGGATGAGCCTCCTTCAAAGCAGACTGGTTCTCAAATGGAAGTGCTCCTGTGTGTAAAACTCAAACAAATAGACCACTCATAGTGCAAACATGTAGTATGCAATTGAAGTATGATTTATTAACTGGGTACTCACACTATATAAAATGAATAGCGCATTGGAAGATGAAATTCTCCCCAAAAAAGGATAAAAAGTAGCCAGTGGAATAATCAGCTGTGAGAAAGTACTTGATAAAAATCCCACAAGATAAGGACTCTGTATCTCAACACGTTTTGCCGACTTATGACATCGGCTTCCTCAGGAGAGCTCTTAATTCTGTGCCTGTTTGGTCAGCATTCGGGAACGCGAAACGTACTCTCGATTCCTGCATTCTCCTCCTAAGCTGGTCTCAGGGTCATGACCACTGAATCCTTATTTTATTCTGTTTACCTGTGCTCTGGTCTTTGCCTATTTTTGAACTTACCTGCCATGACCTGGATTCCATTTCTGACTGTTTTTTGTCTTACATTGCTGCCTTAGTTCCTGTTCTCCTTATTCTGTGTTTTTGTGTTTATACACTCTACAGTCTGTTTCTATGATTACCTATTATTAGAAACATATTTATTTTGTTTCTAATATTTGAGGTTGGGGTACCTGGTTTTGGCTCCATTTTTTGGCCAGGATCTCTATTATATGATTACCTATTAGTCATATTTTCAGTTTGTCTCCTGTTGGCCTGATTCTGTCTTCTGACTGTCTTCTTCTGGTACTGTGTCCAATCTGTCCCTTGCTAGTTTATCTTTTCTGTTCAACTACCAATCTGTTCTCTCTGTCCTGTTCCCTTACCCTAGCTTGTGTTCAACTACCAATCTGTTCTCTCTGTCCTGTTCCCTTACCCTAGCTTGTGTT
>JAKJJM010091116.1:0-11893 GCA_021901965.1 Pipa carvalhoi
TTTTCGAAATCCGGATTTCTGTTAGGTGTAGTAAATGTAACGAGCGGTGCTTCCATGCGTGCACCACTCGTTACATAGAGCTGCTCAATGCGGCAGCCGCTGGGGAGACTCATCTCTCCCCAGCTCTTCCTTGTATGGCTTAGCCAATCAGGAGCCGCTGATGTCACGGATGACATCAGCAGCGCTAAATTCAATTGGCTGAGCGCTGCTATTTAAATTTAGCGCCGCTGACATAATCAGGTTAAAAAGGATTAGGTGGGGGTTTGTTTACTTAGCCAAGATGGTTGCAACCACAAGGAAGAAAAACAAACTTTACAATAATTACGAATAAGGAATTTAACCTTAAAGATTACATTTTACCAGTATTATGTAGTAATAAATGCCATCCTAATACATTTTTTTTTTCTATTTTAATTACATGACTTTAAAGATGGTTCAAATGGTGCAACAAACCTGTACTTTGGAGTGAAAATATATTATTTCCTTGTTGCCTGTTAGAATATGCAATCTTATCTTATTATAAGGTAGGGAAATTTTAACAGATGAAGCAGTGAATGTACTGAATGTCCCTGGGCCCATTAACCCACATAGCAACTGAAAATTTACTAGATAATAGCAGAGCATCTTAGGAGCACACAAAATAACTATTTAAGTATAACATTTACAAATGCAAATACCCTCATTTGCCACCAGAAAATATATGAAAACAAAGGATTGCTAATCCTAAACAAGGTTAACTGAGACTAACCTTCTACAAGCACTTTCTGTCCAAGATGATGTCATAGAGATATTTATACCATATGCACTGTGGATTTACTATTCAGTGACCTTCGTACCACTTCCAAGATTTTGTTTCTATAAACATGGTATAACATTATTCATACTTACATGCTTACTGCACATCTCTTGGGGTTCTGCTTTCCACCCGTCCAAGCGTTCATTATTTTTTAGATGTCCTATTTACTGTTAGGCCTTAATGCCCTCAGAGCTCTTCATCCAGCAGGTCCCCTGAAGCTTTTGTTTTGGTAACTTACATACCAATGCATGGCATGCACAAAACAAATTCAATTTGATCGAGTCAAAGTATATTTATATAGTTGGTTGCATGATTGTTACTTATGGCCTAGCTACAGGGCTGCTATAATTGCTTACATAGTTCAGTGCAAACACAGAATAATGAATCCTGCATCGAACAGCAATGAAATTTTGCAATTTGCAATGTGCCAAATAATTTGCATTGTTGTCTTTATAGCAAAACGCATCATTCATTTTTGCTTGTTAATCATTAGCCAGCAATTAAGTATAGTATATAATGTTTTTGTTGCAGATAAAGGATGACAAGAATGTAAACTCTATTTGCAGACAACACAATCTTGTTTAAATCAGATCTGCGTCTGAAGAATTGTATTAATGCCCCAAATCATTCTTATACTGCTTTCTATGTCATTTTAAATCATTCGAGTACTTAGTGCAGCTCACTGTAAAATATGCTGTCTCCGATAAAAAAAGGGATTTTTATTAAGCGGACGCAAAATATTTGAAAACTGTATAAATCTGTATTTTAAACAGAGAGCCTTTTGGCAAATGCGTTACAATGTCATTGGCTTTCTAAAGTGTTGTATAAAACCACATGAAAAAGTAGATCCTCCTCTATAATCAGCTGATTCCTAAACAATTTGATTAATGTGTTCTAATTTAATTTAGCCACACTCACTGAAATGCTTAGTTATCAGCCAGATGTAATATGTGTATATATGACCTGCCGTGAGTCACTGCAACCAAACTGCCTTAAATACAATGATATTTTTAAAAGTTGAATATGGAAGCAAAATGGGAACTGTATATAGTGTGATTAAAAAAAACAGTCAGAGACATACGTTTCTAATTATAGCAATTGCTAATTAGGAATTGTACTATCTGCTACACATCATTAGCCTTACAACATATGTATCTAATGACATTTTTTTTTATTAATTTACAATTTTGAGCAGCATTATTAAAAATATGAATTTTAAATTGAACCATTAAATGTGAATTTGTAATATTTTTACTAAAATCCAGGAGAATGTATTAAAGTCATTGATGAAGTACAAGTGAAGGAGCATCCTTTATAGAAAAACCTCTTAGTGGTTTAGCTTGCTTTTCTCGCACTGAAGGAATTAAAGGTCCTTTGCAGGCTAGTTTCAATTAGGCCCATAGGGTAGGTCACTTGTGATGCACAATGATAAGTTAGATGAGACCCAAGTGGGAATCTTATCTAGCTTTAAAAATATGGTTTTGAATAGTAACCCTGCCAAACAGCCAGAGGCGTAGCGCCGGGGGGGTGGGGGGGGTGGGGGGGGCGGCGAGTGGGGCAGCAGCCCCAACCTCCGCTAGCACCCCCCCCAAGGGCGCCGAGCAGGGAGGAGGGTGGCAGCACCAACCTCCATTAGCAAACCCCCCCCGGGCGGCACGTTGCGGTGGGGGCGGCGAGCAGGGAGTTGGGCGGCAGCACCAATCTCCGCTAGCACCCCCCACTCACACCTCCGCCCCGGGCACCAAAAGGGCACGCTACGCCACTGCAAACAGCATTTCATATTTTTGGTGTAAGTTGTGTTTTTCAATATGACCTTTTCTGTAGTATTCTCTTGACCCATACATTTCAGAAATCTTTTATCATAATGGCATATTATTTATTTGGGGGATAATGTAAAGAATGCTTAAAAGCATTATTTGACATTTCTTAATAGGATGTAAAAGTTGTGTGACTGCTGAGTTTACCACTGCCATTTAACTAGTGGTGAAACTCGGCTATAAAGATGCCTGAAAGATGGTGTCATAATAATGGGTGTGAGCAGTGTGTCTGCTAAATGTGTTTTATTATGTGATGGCAATTTAAACTGTACAAAACTGCTGTATGGTATCAGGAAGACAAGGCCCAAGAGTTATCCATAAGGACCAGGTGAAAAATATCTGACAACCACTGGTATAGGTAGCCTAATGGTTACGGTAATGGTCTCTCCAGGAGCATACTCTTGTAGGTAACCTAGAATCAACAACTGTTGATGAGCATCAAACTGAAGAATCCACAATGACGATGAAATCTGCAGCCAACCAGTTAAGATGCTTTATTGGAAAATCATCCTAAATGTATTTTTTTGTATACATTGTATGTATACATAGGATTCCTGTGTACCTATACTGAGTTACAAGCTAAGTTGGAGCAATATTTAATAAATCCCCCAGTGATTTGTTCTGGTATCTTGCTAAACATAATGGCACTGGATACTGTCCCAGTATAAAAGTGGAGCTTTCATGGGGTTATTCTTGTTTATTTAAGTTTTTGGCTTGAGGTAGTGAAGTTGGGGTCCAAGTTACATATGCAAAAACATTAAATCCATTCTATTGTAGGAGCTTAGGGAAGAGGTACTGCAGGGTCCCGTTCTGCGTTCCAAGAATAGCTCCTATGTTACCCTCTGAAGCACACCCTGAATAGTAATTATTTTTCACTGTGCACTAATAATAGGGATTATTGTGGCCTCCAGCACCCAGTGTAACATCACACAGCACCCAGGGCTTCAAACAAAGGAACTGGCACCATTTTGCTTAAGTCAGTTCAAGCCTCATGAATCTAGGGGATGGATATCCACTCCCCTTGTGGCCAAATGGGGCTTGAAACACTGTGGAGCATCTGGGAAGAAATTCGGTGTCTAAGTAATTAAAGGGTCATAGATAGAATATCTAATACAATAGAATAAAATAACTATTATATACTAAGGGCGTGCTTCCTAATAGATTCAAACCCCCTAGTACTTTCACATAAGGGATTTAGCCCTCAAAGAGACCACATTAAAGAAGCAGCAGATACTGAGCAAGTGTCTGATTTAGAACCTCTTAAATGTGCAACCCGAAAGTCAGAGTCACATCTATTTAGCAATTGTGAGTACGCTGAGCTGATATTCTATCACCTCCTACTACACATATCTGCTAATGATACTTCTGTACCTGCTTTGATATATTGTCTGACCTACATATTGTTACTGCCATTTTGTACTAAATGATCTATATATGAATATTGTTTTTTCTACTGATACCCGTCATCAATTTTGAATTGCACTGCACTGCACCTATATGCTGTTAGGCCTACACGCTCTGCAAGGATCTATTTAACGGGGAAGAAGCTCTAGATCTAATACATTTGCTACTGCTAGACTGGATTTAGGAAGGCTTACAATATCCCCTTAGCATCCTTCATTACCTACAGCAAAATACAGTCATCATTAGGTCCCACTTCTTGTTTTTCAGGCATTTATTATTTATTATTAAGTCTGACACAGAAAAACTTACAGACAACAGAATGCCCATATTTTTGAAGGAGTGAGGAGGCTTAAACCTGGATGAACTACAGTATAGGGACACTGTGGTAGCTTTAGAAGGCAGACATTTTTGGTATCATAAATCTGCTGCAGCCATTCCTGTCAGGAATTGGATCTCCAAAACTGAGTTATAATCAGTCAGCAGTGATTCTTTTTCCTGGTCTGTGTTTAAAACAATATCTTCTATTTTTTTGCTTGAGCTGTTCAGGTGCAGAATTTTTTACAGACATGTATACAGCATATTATACATAATAAAAGTCAAACATTTAGACGCTCGTACAACTGAATTTTGTGTTTTATTCCTCCCTTCCTAAAGTGTGCTAACTCCTAAGAGATTTGAAAGCAATTATCATTCACCAGTTAGACAGCAATCAACGTAGGGACATCAAATGGGACTGGATGGAATCCAAAGACGCATATTAAGGTAATTGAGAGGCAAAGACATAGGTTATATGAAGTTAATGTAAGAATATGAAGAAGAAGTGGTTTTCTAATAGTTTTACTTCTAGTCAAACCTGCACAGTTTTACTGGTGATTATAAGTATTTTATTTATGCTACTTCGTCAATCAGGGAAAATTCAAAGTAACCTTTCCATATTTTCCCAGCTGCACCTCTTAGTTTCTCAACAGCCTGACTGTCCAATCAGATGCTAACTACTCAGTGAACCTACCAAATAAAGAGAAGTGGGACAGGAAAGAGTCATAAGAAAGTACTGCAAGACAGAGGGGCAAGAGAGCAAGGGATTTCCATGATGGGATGGAACAATCTTGAAAACCTGTAGCAGAAGTCCTGTCAGTGAAAACAGCAACTGTTATTAAAACCACAGTGGAACATACTTCCTGCAACCATCCCAGGTTTGGGAAAAAACAAACAGCACCTATAGAACTGCCTTTCTATTATTCAGGTACAGATTCCCATCCTATAACCTACTAGATCAGGGTTCTCAAACTCGCGGCCCTCCAGCTGTAGCAAAACTACAATTCCCATCATGCCTGGACAGCCATTTGCAACAGCTGGAGGGCCGCGAGTTTGAGAACCCTGTACTAGATCATATATTGTATCTGTGTACCAGAAAAGTCACCCATTACCTGCTAAACTGTGAGTACACAAACTTTTTACAGCAGACAATAATTCAATAGTGTAAGTCTGGAGAAGACTTACTCTATACAGAGACACTATTAATTTTCACACTTGTGGGAGGAAATTTACAGGACTGCACAATATTTCTCTATGAAGGGTATCAGTACATTGCTATGCAATTTATACATAGACTTCAGGTTCATGCATAAAATCACACAGGGCCAGGGCTCAACAATAGAGTTTCTAGTGGTTCTGGGTGCAGGGGGTATGACAGCTCTACTGAGACTGCTGTCCCCATCACCAGCCCCTCAGTGTTGGTGATCCCCAGTTTTCTGTATTTGGTCAGGGTGGTGGTAGAGGGTAAAGCTGTGGGAAGGAAGGGGCCCCAGTGCCAATCCTGCACTGTGGCCCATAGTATCTTAGGTATACTTCTGTTAAGAGTTAATGATGTACCTGGGTGGGAAGTGTTAATTGTCAATTACTATGGCTTTTCTCAAATTTGTCATAGGCAAACTTAGCAAAAGGTCTATTGAAATTAAGAGGAGCACAGCAGTGGAAAAGTAGCATTAGCCTTAGTAGGAAAGCTGCAGGAACCATCCTGTAAAAAGATTTCATAATGATGATTGGGTTGTAGACACCATGGGAGATATAAGCATTTAAATTAGAAATGTCATTTTATATAATGTATAATAATGCAATGATCTTTAAGCTCGGAATCAGTTTGGCATCAATGATTATTTTGCAGATCTGCCTGCAGTATTAGAATACATTAAATCAATCCTGCTCCAAAACCAGCTTAGGTTCTCTTGGGACAAGCTCCAGATCCTAACTCGCTACTTGGACCCTAACTGAGATGTGCTGACTTGGTGATGGATCAAGCCAGTAGCCTTTATTTTCTCTTAGTTGGGGTTCAAGCTACCCTTTAAAAAAACATTGCCTAATGAACCAAATCAGTCTACCTATTAGTCTTATGGGAAAAAATGCCAGAGCTACTGTATATAGTAGCTCAGCTGAATTCCAGTTAATTAGTCCTACTTAGTAAAATTAAAAAAAACAGCAAACTTTTTTAAGTGTTTCAACAGTACACCTTTACACAGCAAACATTTTGTGATTACTCTTTATAAAGTCAAACATAACTCTAAAGTGAGTTACTTCCTTTCAAAGTCTCTAGTTCTGTGCCACCTAGTGACAGTAATGTGTAATATTCACATACAGTAATGTGTAAAGGTTTTTGGCAGGTGTGGAAAAAATTGTGATTTAAGAGATCTGATTGGAGGAGCTATAATGTCAATCATCATTAAGCCCCGCCCACCCCTACTCATGTTGGGCTGACAGGGAGATGGCAGAGAGAAAAGCTGCTTAAAGGTACATTTTTAAAAATACTTATATATTACAAAAATGTTTATTTCTTTATTAAAACCTAAATCAGCATTAGTGTTTTTGAGGTGACAGGTGCACTTTAACTGCAAGAACCACCTGTCTCTTTAAATTAACTATTAAGTGTACCACTCCAAATGTAAGTGGGGCCTGCCCCCTGAGGTTTGCTATGTTAGTCTGGACTTATGCAGATGCGTGTGTAGGTGCATCTGGGGAAAGTGTGACTATAGGTGGGCCTGGGGTTAGTGTATACCGCCACTATACCGTTACATGGGTAAGACAGTTTCATGTCACAGGACATACACAATGGCAAAATCAAGCATAGCAACAAGATGCAAGATAGTGTCACACGGTGTTAGTGGATCCTCTGTGCCATAGTGGAGTTTGCACTGGTTCACTCTGAGGTGCAGAGTCTATGGAGTCCCTGGTCTTCACCCTTAACCTCCACAAGGAGGTATGGCCTTTGCGGCAGGGGAACTCCCAGGTCGTGGTCCTCAGGTGAACTCTTGACTGCTGGTAGCTATAAAAAAGGGACTCTAGAAGGGACAGATGGCAATGCAGGTACTGTTCCTCCATTGAGAATTAATTGTAAACAGACTAAATATAGAAAACACAGCATAAACTCTAAAGATCCCGGTAAAATTGAAGCTCAGGCACCGAGTGCCTGATCCTAAGAGCTTTTAACTCGTGATGCAGCGGAAACACTCCCAACATGCACTGTTGCTAGGCAGCGGTGTGCTGTCAGTCAGACGGTGAGCCAACAGCATGCAGGCTGCTGGCTTTCATTTCATGATCTGCATTAGAAGCAGCAATGCAGCTCATGACAGGTAGATATAATTCATCAGCAAGGTCTCTCCCAGGCATAGATTCCAAAGCAGCCTGAGGTTTCAAGATGTGCTGATCAAACTCTCTTGAAGAAACACAAACAAATGGGCAACATTAAGGACCGTATATGTCAAGGAAATTTATTGCAGAAGATGATAGACACATCATACTTATTTCCTTCGAAAATTAGCTGTCCTCAATGCTGACAAATACAAACAGATACTTATACGTCATGCAGTACCATCTGGTTGATTGACTGAGTGGCACATTATTGACTCCAATTTTATTCTTCAGCAGGGTAACGATCCCAAACATACAACCAAATTCATTAAGAACAATCGCGAGTGTAAAGAAGAACAAGATATCCTAGAAGTGAAAATATGACACACAGAACCCTGATCTCAACATCATGAAATCTTTCCGCAATTACATGAAGAGACAGAAGGATTTGAGCAAGCCTACATCCACTGGAGAATTGTGGGTAGTTCTCCAATATGTTTGGAACAACCTCCCTGCCAGAATTTTTCCACACCTGCCTAAAATATGTGTACAGTATTGTACATTATGGGCGAAATTTACAAAAGTCAAAAATGATTTTTTTCAACTTTTCACCTTTTTTTTTGCAGCGAAAACGGCTGTTTTCACCACAAAAAACAGACGAAAAATTGAAAAAATTATTTTCGACCTTTTTGCCCTATTCTTTGGCCATTTTCGCAGCGAAAAATGGCCATTTTTTGCCGCAAAAATGGCCAAAGAGGCCGAAAAATGAATGAAAAGGGGGCAAAAAAGTCGAAAATTGTCATTGACCTTTTAGCACCCCTTTTGCCATAAAAACAGCCAAAGAATGAGGCAAAAAGGTAAAAAATTATTTTTTTCAACTTTTCGCCCATTTTTCGCCGCGAAAAATGGGCAAAAAGTCTAAAAAAATGTTTTCAACGTTTGTAAATTTCGCCCTAAATGCCAAACCATCATGAACATAAGGGACAAGATTTAATAAAGTCGGAAAGACCGCTACCGGTCTTTCCGACATTCTCACGGGAGGTTAACCTCCTGCGGGAACAAGTTATGGCTACTTTTCGGTGCAAATACCCAATTTCCAGGTTATGGAAATCGAAATACAACGATTTCCATAATCTGGAAAACAAATTTTGGCAAATGAAGCCCGAAAAGACTCAAATCGAGTCTTTTCGGGCTTAATACATTTTGCCCAATATATTACATTGTTAGAACAGAAAAAAATCATTTTATATTTCTTAAATATCCATTGATCCAGAAAAACTGAACCTAATAGTGCCTATCTTTGATACCCAAACATATACCAATAGTGTGCTTTCTTAAAAGCGCTCTTTAAGTTACTCTTTTTATTCTATGCTTTAACTCTATAATATACTAGAAGGATCTATTAGCCTTACCATTACCATGGTATATCCATCATCCTTCCCCATTTGGAGAGAAAAAAAAAAAGAAGATAATAAATAAACGTAAAAAGGTTTGAAAAAAGTTTACTTTAATTAAAAAAAAACACAAACCTCTTTTAAACCTTTAGAAATTAGTGAATCCAACTGTTCTCTTTGAAGAAGTTTCTAATTTATCTTCCCTACTTCTCTTTTAATCTACTCTAAAACCCTCCATGTTAGTTGGCTTATATGATGTTTATACTTGATAAAATACCTCCTTCCTGATGTGCTTTTTGTAGCTGGGTACTTTATTGTATTCTTATGATAAATTATCCTTAGGTCTACTTGTCTCTGTGTCTTTCCTACATAATCCAAGCCACACAGGCATTTCAAAAGAAAAGTCACATTTTTACTAAGACAGAAAAAAAATAAACCTTTTCATTTTATTCCTTTTAGTGGTATGAATAATCTCTGCTCCTCTTACTATACCACTGCAGTTATGACAATTTAAATTTGTGGTGGCTCTTTATAGGCAACCGTAGCCTGAAGATAGCTTTGTTGCAATTATGGATTTCTGTATGGTAAAGGCAGCAAGACTCGTTTTGTTTACCGGTGGAATTCATTTTTAACTTAACAAAACATAAAACAAACTATAAATTGTATATTTGTGGAAATTCCTCATCAAATATTTAGGGGGTTGTTCTCTAAAGTCCGAATTGTCCTGCAAAGGTGTGAAGTCGCCAGCTAAAGACAGTCGCAATAGATGGCTACTGTCGCAGTCGTAACTTTATAATGAGAATATTGTCGCAGTCGCCACTTTACAAAGGAAATTTTGTCAAAGTCGTAACTTTAAAATTGTCGTGGGCCCGATTTTATAATGGGAGAATCGTCGCAGTCGAGGATTTATTATGGGAATCCGCTGTTTGAGAATTCTACAGTCGTATTCTCACTTTAGAGAATAAGGGGGTCATTCCAGAAACTCCGAATTTTCTGTCCCGAATTCACTGATAGCAGACTCCCATTATACATTTGTGACTGTGACAATTTTTTAGTCGCGGACGCGATTTTATAATGGGAGAATTGTCGCGGTCGCAACTTTATAATGAGAGTTCGCTATCGGTGAATTCGGGACGGAAAATTGGGAGTTTCCGGAATAACCCCCTAACCCAGTGATGGCCAACCTTTTGAGCTCAGTGTGTCAAAATTTGTCAAAAAACAGAGCAAAACTCGGGTGGTGTGTCACTTCGAGAAAGGTGGAGCAACTCTGCAATTGAGAGCGCAGCATGAACAGCGCCATGACGTGTGTCAGCAAAAATGTCTCGACGTGTCACCTCTGACACACGTGTCATAGGTTAACCATCACTGCCCTAACCCCCTTAGTCAGATGATTTCCAAATTTGGAAGTCAGTTCCCCTTTAAGGGCAGATTGGAAAACACAAACTACAATATACTAAGAATCATAGTTAGAAACCTCTATGACACGAGTGGAAACTATTTTTAGATCCTTGGAAAAAAAGGACTGTGAATCGAGACATGTCGAGGGCAGGACTAGCAATAATAATATATTGTTAGCTGTATTTATCAGCAAAATGCTTATAACAGGATCCTCCACTCTTAAAACCTAGTCACCCTCCTTCATGTGTAGCGGAGCATTTGTAGCTAACTCAGGCCTGAAGTTAGTCTTAAGATCTAACATGGATAATTGATTGGCATTAGAATTCCCTCTTTCTCCCACAGAGTCCTATAAAAAGTTGTATCAGATGATTAAATCAGTCAATTCACTATCACCCCTGTTATACCTACTGCAAACAAAAAATGGCTCTGTATGCATTAGATCACAAATCACACAACGTCTTCAACAAATGCTAGAGCATTTTCCAGCTTTACCGTTCTTATTTCAAAAATGTTTGGGGGAGTTAAAAAAATCTGAACCAAAATGCCCTTTATTTTTTTCCCCAGAATTTACTTGTAACAACACTTGCTAATTACAGTGCCCACAATTCACTGCAGTTCAAGATCTGTTACATCATGCACCAGGCCAGGATAGCTTTGATCACAGGTATGGTGGCCTTACAGCACTATATCTTTGTTATATCACTGGTGCATCCTGCTGCACCCTATTACAGAATATAAGGTGACTTGCCAGCCAGGAACAACTACTTTTTAGGGACTACACAGGGCCCCATTTAAACTATCACATGAGTAAATTAAGCCATGTATGTAATTTCTTCTCCCATTAGGGAAATCTCTTTTCTGTAGTCCTCCTGCTAGCTGTATAAGCCTTTATGTTACTAAAGTCAACTGCTATTTTTGGGAATTCCCAGTACAAAAATTACTAAGTAGTGGTTCCAAAAGTGATATCTACAAGAGGACAGCAATAGCTAACACATGGGAGTACTAGCGCCGAAGGCATATTATGCAGATTAAGGGTCTTATTGACTAAAGGATAAATTCACCTGTCAAATTCACCTTGCTACAATTCAAGTTGCATCACCAAAATAGTTGCAAATTCATGATGAAACTGCAGATAGATTTGCCAGACATGTGGACTGCTACTGACGCAGTCACACATGTAGTGTGGCGAAGTCAGTCGAATAGAAGTAGGATGTAAAGTCATGCGGAATGATGTGAATTCCTCCACTGAAGTGCAGTGATGTCATCCTCATCATATCCCACTAACTGTATATAAGTGAATAATACATCTGTTTCTATGTCACCTTGTCCCTAGTTCATACTCACAATGTGTCACTAACTGTATATAAGTGAATATTACATCCCTTCCTATGTCTCCCTGTCCCTAGTTCATCTTCACAATGTGCCACTAACTGTATATAAGTGAATATTACATCCCTTTCTAT
>JAKJJM010091138.1:0-12413 GCA_021901965.1 Pipa carvalhoi
GAGGGGGGGGGGGGGGGGGGGTGCCTATTTGTAAAGCATTTACATGGTTCAGACTTACAGGGGTTTTTACATAGGTACACTGTGAAAATAAATCAGAGTTGTGCACTGTTTCATTTCTATAGGAATTTTCCCAGCCTGCTATAATAGACACTGCATTATACATTGTACTATTCCCCCGGGGACTGTGTGTAAGGGAAAGCAGCTGTCTGAATAGTGCCTCACATCTTACTATTATCTTGTATCCTATTATACAGCAGGTGTACAAGTCTTGCTACACTAAAACTAATAAAGCTGCTTCACTAGTTTCACATGGACAGATTTTATTGTGATGTGTACAGCCTTGACTTACTGCTGGCCAAATGACTAGATGCTTTTATTTAAAATAAGTCTGTTTAGCAGCAATTGCCTTTGATTTAGGAAAGGGGACAGTTCGCAGGATACTTCAAGGGGAGTGTCTGGAGGCACTTTGGACCCAGGTACCTGACTATTTCTCTCTTTGGACTTAAATATTCTTGGCATGAGTTAAAGCTAGAGATATCCTACATAAGTAAAGCCAGCAAATGCTTAGCTTAAGAGGGGCTGGGTAATGGGAGGAGAGCATGGTGGGCTGAGGAGAGGGGGCGGAGAGTCTCTTGCTTCATTCAAACTATTAAGTAGGCAAGCAATCTGAAGCAATGACCCTGAATATCTTGCCCGGGACAATCTAAGAAAAGCCACAATGCACCCTGTTAGCGTAGCATGGATATTGTTAAATGCTGGCTAGTGAGTTTTGAGGAAGAAAGAATACATGCTGCTGAAAGCCAAGACATTTAAAGCCCTAAATCTTAGTACCAAGAGCCAGACGCTCATGTGATTTGCTGGCTATAATGACTATTCATATCTGATATGGTATAGAAAGGATACAGAATGTCCCTTTGGTCAAAGTTCCTGTAAAGCATTTATGCTCCTAAACTGTAAACTGTACAGCGGTTAGCTGGATGGAAGCCTGTCAAATTGGTTAAACAGTCTGTTTCTGTACAGCAGAAACTCTACTGCTGCGCTTAGTTTACTGGGATTTACTAATCCATAAAGTAAATATGCATTGGACCCCAAATATGAGTACTGATGGGCTTTAAAGAAAATGGCTAATTTGTTTATAACTGTGCTGCTGAGTCTATGTAACAGTGTATGTAATGGAGAAGTGTCTCCTTTGGTTACCAGCTGTCACTTATAGGTGAAGGATTGTGCTATTTTTTTTGTTTTTTTTGTTGTTGCTTTGATGAGTAATTTACACAAGAGACACAATGATCTAATACAATAGATAATGTCAAACTGGGAAAAGTTTAACAAACATAAAGTAAGACAATGTAAATGCAGACTTTGCCTTGGAGAAATGGCTTTGTTTTTAAGTAACTATAGCAACCGCAACAATGTTGCTGAACTCAGCTTCTTTATGGTAAAAGCAAAGCTATTTCCCCTTAGAAAAGTATATAGTTTACATAGAATTGTTGTGTTTACCCCCAAAATGCAATTTTTAGTGCAGAATAGTGAAAACAAAGAGCTGTTTCGTTGCTATTAGAGTTACTATTACAATATCCCTGGAGTAAAATGTAGTTCTGTTTCTAAACAAACACCATCTAATGCATATGAATATAGCAATAGCAACATTTTATAGTAGAAGTTAATGAGCTATCTATACTGTCACTAATATTTATATACTCAAGGTTATATTTGGCCGAATATTGTTATTTTGGAAATTTTTACACAACACACCACAGATCCACACTCGACATAGCTGGCTGATAAACCTGGGTTGGTTGTAATGTGTTTGTATTATACTGTCGTCAGTTAAATCCAGGTTTATTATAAATTCCAACATTCTGAAAACAGACTATAAGTAGTTGAGGGGATGCTGTCTGTTGTAGTTAAGCAGTACTGGTGTTTACTAGGTGTATAATATTCATGATGTCCTGTCCCAGTAAAAAAATAGCACATGGGCATGGGACCTATTAACGTATGTAGTCTGTTAATATTGCAGAACAAACATTTTTGATGTTCTTAGATTATGTTTTATTACCTGGCAGGTGCACAATGTACATTTGCATACACTTAACATAATTGCACTTTACAGGATTCACAACAATCATGGCAGTGCGGTGATCATTATTCAGCTAAACTCTGGCCACATTGTTAAGTGTATCCCAGCATTAACATCATGCACAACAAACTTTTTCGGATGGAATATGATTTTTGCAGTGTGAATGAAGGATGCCTGGATGTACATAGGTGTATGCTGGCCAATCTGAACAAGCAGTCTTGCCTTGACCAGTCATCATATTGGCAAGTTTGGCTCCTTGTGTGGTCCATATTATTATACAGAAAGACATGTTCCATTTTAGATATTAGATATATAGTCACTGAATCATATTAAAGGAAGAGTTAAGTCATCAACTTTCTGTCTGCCTGTCACTGTTAAATACATGGATTTTGCAGTATTTATTATTAACTAATGCCATGCTTTTTAATGTGCAGTCAGCTACTTACAGATTGAGTAACCAATCAGAATCTAGTAGGTGAGTAACCTCACAGAGCTGATGCCAACCTGCTACTTTCTGATTGTTTATTTCAGAATTCTCAAGTCTGTAGATCAAGCTGCTGATATTCTAATTAAATTTGCTGAAGGGGAAGAAGGTAAAAGAGGAGGGCTGTCTGTAAGAAAAGAACTATAATTTTAAAATTACAAAAAAAAATAAGTAAATAATATATATTGCAAAAAAATGTATTTAACAGTGGTAATTAGATGGGCAAATAATTTTTGGAAACTTAACTGTTCCAGGCCACAGGTAGAGTATTACAGTGCATGGAACTCCAAAGTGAATTTTTATTTACTGATAAACTACAGTAGAGAGAAAATTATCCTTTATAATACACAAGGCTGCTTTTTTTAAATCAATTTACCCTTACACGACTATTTTAAAACTTGATAAATATTGATGATAAAACAGCTTTTCTATTTTTTCTAGTTTCAGTTTTTGCTTGTGCCATTGTATCACTAGAATACTCAGTTAAAGATTGTA
Source organism: Pipa carvalhoi (assembly GCA_021901965.1). NCBI lineage: Eukaryota > Metazoa > Chordata > Amphibia > Anura > Pipidae > Pipa > Pipa carvalhoi. The sequence continues at coordinate 3,057 of JAKJJM010091138.1, forward strand.
GAATTATACAATAGCTTGTAGGAGAGTGAGGAGAAGGGAGAAAGTGGCAGGTTGAAAGGTCAGGACTGTCAGATAGAGATAGAGAGGGAGACTGGCCACATAGCAGCAGTTAGCAAGGAAAAGTGATATTGTTTTTTGTCACAGTAAAAATCAGCGGTGGCTACATGCACATGTGTATGCCGTGGCCACACAGACTCTGTCACGGATGCCACTGTTCTAGATAATCATGTTTCTGTAGACAGTGGGGTACATTTATCAAGGCATCAAAATATATTCACTGGAATTTGTTTCAGTTTTTCAGAATCTGCAAATCATTCATATGTTCTTTTTATATTTTTAATGTTCTTTAAAGAAGAACTAAAACTCAAATTTTTCTAGGAGTGATTCAACTTGGGTGGTCTCAATAAACTTACCGATATAGGTCTTTTTCTCCCTGCTGTTTCTTCCTCCTTCTTTCCATGATCTTCTTCTTTAAGAAGCTCTAAGTCAATGCTATTTTAATTCTTATTTAAGACCTCTACCTACACCAGTCCTATAAATAATAATGATTCAGACCAGGTCAGAAAGGGCAAACAGTTTTCATTGATATTATATTGAAAAATGCTGGCAAATAATAAATGAAAGGTTGTGTCTAAAAGCCATTGAAAAGTGACTGTTAAACATCAGCACCACAGTGAAAAGCAGACATTAAAAACTATAGCGATAAACAAAAAAATCACCAAAATCACCAGCACAATCAAAAACTTGCTGTAATACATTTCTTTAATTAGGCAAGAAGAGTGATACTGATCATTTTTGCATTGAAAATGATAGAGCCAACAAAAACGGTGATACTAGTAAAAACAGGCAAAAACTATTATATTGGCTCCTTATGTCAAGGAGCTGTCCTTGTTGGCTCCCTAAGGGCTCCCTAGGGGTCTATCGTGCTTGATGATCTTTATGATGTTTGTGTCAGGTAGAATTTATCAGTATTGAAGCGTTCATCTGACTGCACCAAAACTTTCAACTTTCAGAAGACATTCAGGGGAATTTATTAACAGAAACAAACTTTACAGAGATCTGGAAACCCACAGCAACCAATCAGAAATTGGCTTTATTCATTCTAGTTCCATATGCCACTGAATGCTAATTGCTGATTGGTTGCTGTTATTATACCTTGCTCCTGTTTATAAAATCCACTTGTTTTTTTCTTTGAACAAGACACAGGGTTAAAATAAAGAAACATTTAAAAAATATTTATAACATTTGTACTTTTTGTATTTATTCTTCCTATAATTTAGTGAAATTGCATTCATTATTTTAGCATACATTACACTTTTCATTTCGGAAGCTTATTCAACCCTTCTGGTCAGCATTAATAAACTCTGTCATTCTAGATCAGTGGTTCGCAACCTTTTTGTTGCAGTGACCCTTTAGTACAATTCCCTGTGATTTGGTGACCCCAATTCATTAATTGTTATTGGGCGACCTCATTCAAACCCTATATTTCCAATGGTCTTAGGTGACCCCTGGCAAATCGTCATTCGATCCCCAATGGGGTCCTGACCCACAGGTTGAGAACCACTGTTCTAGATCATTGTTATCCAGTTTCAAAAATGACTCTGGGTTTACTAATTAAAGAGCTACAGCAGCTATGATACAAGGCTTCTTTACACTTTCTGACTTTCATAAATATATAAAGATAGATAGATGATAGGTAAAGAGATTGATACATTGTAAATGTTTTTTTAATTTTTACACTAATTTATTTTACATAATACATTGTTTACTATTGTAAACAAAACCATTTTTAACACTTAACCAGCTTACTATATCACATACACATATATATCATAGGGTGACTCATTTTTATTTGTCAGTTTTTGTCCATTTATTAAAAATATGTGAACGTTTTCAAAAGGTAAAATGGTAATAATGAAAATGGTAAAAATATATGTAGTCCATTTTGATTTTTGTCTGCTTTGCTGATGGCCTAATAATCCTAAAATATGTGTTAAAGCTAGCTTGGAGGTAATGTTATTTATGCAAATGACTGTGAGTGGAGAAATGGTTCTCTAGTTTGCATTTGGTAGTTAATTTCCTCAGGGGACTGTGGCTAGCTGCTCTGCTAACAAACAGTCTGAAATTTCAGGAACATCACTGATTATTGATCTGAAAGATGCAGAGGATATTATTTAACAATCCTCTCCTTGAGGCCTATTTTCCCTAGGGTAAAAATTGCTAGGTCTAACATACATTGAAATATGGCAAGAAATCTAGCATTCAGGAATATTTGCAGTAAAAAACGAGGAAACATTTCATAACTAGGCAAAATGGTTGATATGTGGTTCCAATCTTTTGTTCACCCAGTCTGGCCCACTGGATATTCTACAACTTAAATTGGAAAGATGCCTGCAGATGTCTGACATATTAGTGTTTGCACATATTTTACATGCACACAACTCCGAACTACAACAAGAGTGTACTAGTTTAATCATAGCCCATTTATGCAACAAGCTTTAGAGTGGTGGCCCCAAAAGTGTTTTATTGACACAGACCTTTCAATTATTGCATGGAAGCCTCAACCTAATATTTCTAGCAATTCACACATTTCATCACATAGTGTATCCAGAACCCGCAAAAGAGCTACATGATAGTAAAACTTATCACAATTTCTACTGACATGGGACAGCAGCATATTACAGATAATGATATGTTGCAGCTATAAAAATGCTTAAACTTAAAACTATTTTTGGCTTCAAATACTTAGGGCTTATTCATGAAATTCTGAACTGTCCAAGATGGCATTCGTTCGCCACTTCCCCATATTTGGGTATTCAGCAAACTCTGTGATGTGGCAAAATTGCAACCAATTCAGATGCCTACAACTGTCTCGAAGCGCTTCACACCACTTTCAGAGTCTGATGAAGTAGCAAATTCAGCAAGGTATACTATGTTGAATTCATCAGTTCCACTTCACCAGATCAAAATGGCAAATTAGGGGGTTGATTGAGGGCTCCTACTGTCCAACTGACAAAGCCACTCTACAAAAGAAATTGCATCTGATGCCGTTCGGGTCTTCACTATGCGAATTTGTCGCTTAATGAATAAGGAGTATGATATTCACAAACATCAGAGTGACTTAAAGTAACACAAACACACTTTTACAGTCAAATTCTCACTTTGATGAATAAGCACCTTAATATTTACAGCTAGATCGGGTACCCTCTCCTAACTTTACTATATACTCTACAAGCGAGGCCCTCCTCACTGCTTTAGAAGCATAAAGAATAATTATTGCCTGGGTGAAATGCTTTCTAAAGCATTTTGCCCTTCTGTAAAATTGCCACTTAATGCAAACAGCTGACTCATTCTGTGTTATAAAGATAATACATTTTCTATAACTGAAGAAGACATGTATACATATCAGGAAAAAAATCTTCCCTATACATGTGGAAGTTAGAGGTGATAACCATTCCATAAAGTTACTGTCATGGATCTCAAGGAATGCACAAGGGGTTACCATGGGTCGTCACTAGAGGCACTATAGCAAACCCAGAGCCTGTTACATCTCTTGAAGCACTAAGGCGCACAAAATGAGAAGGATACTGGATAAAAGTGGTACACCTCCTAGAACAGGGGTCCCCAAATACCAGGCCGCGGACCTCTACCGGTCCGCGGGCTCCTCGGCACTGGGCCACTTGATGGTGACGCGCGCACATGTAACATATCACCGTCATGTGGCTGTCAGTGGGCATTGGCTCCGCTGACCCTCCCACCAGTTCATGAAACCTTTTCTGGGTTCGGAGAACTGTTCCCCCATCCAGAAAAGGTTAGAGACTGCTGTGCTAGAAGCAGTAAGATCTACAGTGCACAAGTATAGGAACAGGGAGTGCAAGGAATCAGGAACAAACGTGACTTGAATTAAAGTGTGGATCCTCTGTACCACAGGGAGCTGACTCTGGTTAACACTGAGGCACAGAGTCTAAGGAGGGCTAGGTCTTCACCCTAAAACCTTCACAAGGGGGTATGACCATTGTGGCAGGCACTTCCCAGGTTGCGGCCCTTGGGTTAACCCCCCCATTGGTGGTAGCTGGATTGACTAGCTTGGAAAACTGGTGGAAACATGGAACAGCTGAACTGCAACCGGATCACTTGGAGCAGCTGATAGAACTGTAACTCACAACACCCCTGGGCACATGCGGAACTATAGCTCACAGCACTCCTGGTGCAGCATGGGACTAGACGATCCTCTCCTGGGATACAGTGGCACACTGCAGAGACATACTGGATGCTGGCTTGACTGAGGCTGCAGGGCTAGCTGTGAAGTCACTCTGGAGCTGCAGATCCCTTTAAGAAGCAGTAGTACTTGAAGCAGAAGTAGGCTGTAACAAAAGGCATAGCTAGATAGGCAGATCACTTGTACCATAACGCCAGGCTTGAAGATCCATTGGTTATTCACCTTTTCTGACATTGAATGACACTGATACTCGTGCTAACTACAGCTCTCATATTTAAAACTCCCGCTGTGACATCACATGTGACAGCAGCCGGCCATGACTGGCCACGAACCCGGAGGTTCTGGGCTATACTCAGCCCCAGTGCTTACAGGTAGCATAAGTACTGGAGACACAAGTGGCGCAGCTTCAAGGTAAGCGCCACTTGTGACAGTTACAAAGGTGTGTTTTTTGTTGCAGCATTGAGTATATGGTGGCAACAGCAAGATTTGGACCTATGAATGCTTCATTTCATTGTCAAAGAAAACTGCTTGCCAATCCTTATATGAAATAAACCATTAAATCCTATGGGGCAGTTGCAGAGTGGAAAAGTTAGCTGTGTAACCCCAGGGTGCCCAGCCTCGACTGCTGCGACCCCACTGCATCCCTGTAGCTCCTGCCTCTTGTGCCGCAACTGATTAAGGTAACTATTGCTATTTCAGTCTAGGGGGAAAGGGAGAGAGCAGTTCTGCAGGTGGGGGGGGGGGTCACTGAGGGCCTCGAGGTCTCTAGTTACGACTCTGATAAAAATCCCATTAAAATAATGTTGACATGCATCAAAATAGTGCCAAAACAGCAGCAACATTATCCTTAAATTCAGACTCAGACTCTTTATTACATCTAAATTACATCTTTATTTCCATCTAAATTGATGTCAATGTGGAAAAATAAAAAATTGTGTCTTTTGCAACCCTAAAAAATTCTAAATAGAAATAAAATATTGGAAGCTAGAATTTTTTAGCTTTTATAAATATTTACTTTTGTCTAGATTTATTTTGTATAGATTTTTTTTTGTACAGGAGCAAAATAAAAGTTGATACTCTTCAATCTAGACCAGTGGTTCTCAACCTTTTTATTGCCACAACCCCTTTAGCACAGTTCCCTGTGATTTGGTGACCCCCATTCATTAATTGCTATTGGGCGACCCCATTCAAACCCTATATTTCCAATGGTCTTAGGCGACCCCTGGCAAATTGTTATTCCACCCCCAATGGGGTCCCTACCCACAGGTTGAGAACCCCTGATCTAGACCATTAGAAGTGAAACTGCATTTGGCTAACGAGAGATCTTTACTATTCCCGATCTACTCTTTAGAAAACAAGAGTGGAAATCCAAGACTAAATATAAAGGGGGTATTCATCAACAGGAGCAATTGTTTACAGAAGTCTAGTAACTCATAGCAACCAATCAGAATTTGTCTTTCAGAATTATTGTTTGTCTATACCAGTGAATGATAAGAGATGATTAGTTGCTATGGGTTACTAGACCTCTAGAAAGATTGCTCCTGTTCATGAATTCCCATGAACGTTTGCCCATCATGCCCAAAGGTTATTATGATATTAAAAACTTGTTTAGTAATATTTAGGTATTAAATATTTATTCATTAATTTATGTGCATATTAACATATTTAAATAATAATAATAATAATGTAGAATAAATATGTATTTATTCACACAAATATTGTATATTATTTATTTATATTTTTGGACTAATAATATTCTAATTTTTAGTTGGAAATATCTGATTAACTATAGTACAATCCCAGTTTTCACATATACAGTATGTCAAGTTAACTGGATCAAGAGATAACATAGTAACATCCTGCTTCACTAAATAAGAATAAGATGTGCTTGAACTAGATATAGAGGTAATTTCCCTTATTGCTGTGTTCTCTGCTAAGGATAGAGTAATTCAACTGAAGTTCTTCCACTGATGTAATAGTACTCTATTTAAGATGTGGCACAACTTTTGGTGTGATGAAGCCACCTTCCAGATGTTTCACATTAAAGAAGACTTAATTTTTCATGTTGTTTAGAGTTGTCCAATTGTAGAAACTTTTTGTATCAGATTTAAACCTTCTTAAATGCTGAATCAGACTCTTACAAGATATCTTGCCCAAGGGTCTGACTACATGGCCTTCTTGTAAAGCACTGAATAAATATGCTAAAAAGATGTAAACAACTCTTCTAAGCTACTCCTATAAAGCAATATTGTTTGATTAGAAAGTTTACTTTTGTCATTGGCCAATTTGTTTGGCCCTGCCCCCATGATGATACATATCATGTGACCCATAGAGCTTCTGAGATATTCCTGTAATCTTAGGTAACTCACTTCAGAAATCATACAGGTAAAATCACATTCTATTGACTTTTGTTTAAGTACAGAATTTAATGTAGTCCTTTTAGTGACATACTTCATGTTGTTTATATTTTAACTAATGTCTAGCTCAGGAGTAGGCAACTTTTGCTATGGCGGGAGCCATTTTGCCCCCTCTTCCACTGGGGAAAAATTATCTGGAGCCACACAAGGGGAGGAGCACCCTCTCTTGAGCGCTGGGCTGCAGCATGATTGGCCCATACATGTAGTGAGATTGGCCCCTTCCATAACTACCGCAATTCCAAACAGAGCCATAGCAAAGAGGCTGTGGAGCTGTGGGTTGCTGACCCTTGCTCTAGCTTTTTATTTGAAGGGAGTTGGGCAATGGAAATCCTAACGTAAACGTTAAATTAACATTTGTTATGATGCAGCAGAGCTCCATTCTGATTGTCCTTATTTGTAGTTAATCGGTCTACGCAGTGGTATAAATATAAGGGTTTATTACAAAGGCAAATTATATCTGCTAAGGTTATGGTGTGTTACATCATATTTGTTTGATGTTCTAAGTAGCCACCAGAGTCAGGAGTATATTGAGTGGGGATAGCCATTTCACACGCTGCCTGTAGTGTATTAGCATTACTTTTGTCATATGTTCTAGTTAAGTTAATTTAAGTAATGTAACATATTAATCACCTGGTGGATACATTTGTTCAATAAGAATCCAGTGCTTTATACAAGCATTTGTGTTCCAAATGAATTATAGTTACGTATTTGTCATCCATGTCACTACAATCCCATTGATATCTGCATTTGTCTTATGAAGTGTGAAATAATGAGCACAACTGAGGGAAAACATTTTCCTCTGTCCATATATCAAAACAATGAGATGCTAGCCAATAGTTATAGGACAATAACAGACCCAATGATGGGAACCTAGAGTTTGTCAGGGCAGTCAAAAACAGATATTGTTGGGGGTATGCTATTTTGTTGGAAATGATGTTTCTTCTTTAAATAGTATTCTTAGGACACTAGTTAAGGATGAGAATTGAGTCAGATCTTCTTGTGCTGCTAAATGTTGTCACTCTGTGGTTTCCCACTTGCATGTACTTCAGAAGTTAATGTTTACATGTCTGGGGTATTAATCTTCGCCAAAGCAATTTTGTAGTTTGGTGTTGTTTGCTAATCTTAGTGGAATTAGATAGCAATTGAATATTGATACTAACTGGAAATCTGTAAACGCATTTTCCCTTGTGACTTCTCATTTACAGCAATCTTCTACACTGTGCTATAGGGCTGTCCATCCACTCCCTCCCATTTGTTCCCTGGGTTTTTGTCTTCAAGGCATCTCATTTCCCCATTCCTTACCATGCTGGAAATCTGGAGCACTGTCTGCAATATTCGCTCCTTTGTTCAGTAGCTAGCTTACTCCCCACTCAAACTATGACTGCTGAATCTATTAGATTACAGGAGGAAACCTAATTTCAGGTCCCAGTACTCTACTGTTAGTGCTGCTTAGTGTTCTGACCAGTGGTTTACACTACCTGAGGATATTCTGAAAATTGCAATATCTGGAGGGGTTGAATACCTGTGTTAGAAATACTCTAGTACTTCAGTAGCCTATTATTTACTGATGTTCATCCTATGGCACTCTTATGTCAATGCTGTTACCATTTTACAGTTATTTGGGATTTTCTGCAGGTCTAGTACAGTTTGCAACTTTAAACCTTTTTGAAACTCATACTCTATTATTGCACATTATAATGTATAATGATATAAATGCCTATAGCAGGGCTCCAGATATAGTATTTATTTCAAACTTTATCCGTTTGCAATCACCCAAGCCTTGCCAAAAGCATAGGTGATAGGTGGAAAGTATTTTTTAATTTTCAGCTGATCTTGGTGAACTTTTTTTTGACCTGCCAACAGCAGGAATAGAGGAATAAGTGTAGAACAAGTAGATGAGGTTAATTACTTCCACTCAATGTGTTTGCAAATAATTTATTGAACATACTTTAACCAATTTTACTTTTTTATGGTATCATGATTAATTATAGTCAAGTTCTATGAATCAGATGGAAGACATGAGCTTGCCCTACTAGCTTATTACCTTACTCCTGTCATCCAGACTTTACTGATATCTAAGAAATTACTAATGGCTCCGATGCTAGATGTCAGTGGGATGTATCATGTTCAATTTTTTTCATCCAGAAAAATAGAAAAAAAAATTCTTTCAACCTTTTCAGTTTGCTGATATTTTTTACACATAAAAAAATATCCAACAATATCAACTCTTTTTGGATTGAGCTGCATCATCTGTTGGTTTGTTTGTTATAAGCAGCACCCACCCCGAACATCAAGGCAGTCAAGGATCATCCTTCAGGAGTGGAAAAGGATAGATGTATGTATGTATAAAAATATACATTCATACATAGATGTGATATATTGTGAACTTGTATTCTTCTTACCAAGATGAGTATAGTACTTTAAAATGACGGAGGACTTACTATATACTACTATATTACTTGAATATAAGGTTGAGTAGAATCAATAGAGTACTTGTTTTTGCACCCCTTTTAGGCCTAGTTTTTTATTTCTAGAGATGATAATCACATTGACACTCATTATTATTAAGTAGAAATAAATCTTTATGTTCATTTATGCCGTGTCCTTTAATTGAATCTACACATTGGGCGGTATTTATTAAGCCCGAAAAGACTTGACACGAGTCTTTTCGGGCTTAATTTGGGCAGTCCCGATTTCCACATTATGGAAATCGGTGTTTCT
>JAKJJM010091165.1:0-11048 GCA_021901965.1 Pipa carvalhoi
GCCCCGAACTTTCAGCAGAAAGCTCGGCTCGGCTCGGGTGACCAAAAATCCTGAAGTTCGGCTCGAACTAACAGTTGAGCCGAGCAGTTCGACCAACACTACCCTTCACCATTCTGACAGAATATTGTGTGTTCATCATAATCTTGTGTATATACATGTGTTTGCTATTACAACATAAGCATTTTGTGGAGACTAAACATGGTCAAGTAAAATAAAACACACCAGCACTTGGCATCTCTAAAACACATTAGCCTTACTGGACTGAGTGCAGGCACTTATTACTGTATTAAACCTAAAGATACTTTACACATTATGAAATTTTTATATATTTATTAATTTATGTATGTATGTATGTATAATTTTATTTATAAAGTGCCACAAATTTAATCTTTTTTGACCATTCATTTGACCCTTGTAAAGTAGCATAAAGTCTGGTTTGGTCAAGGGATAATTTTCAAGAGGGAAGGGGTAGATACTTACTGATCAGGATTTTATTCTCCAGGGCTGCCTCCTTTTGTCATGTTCAAGTTGATCTCTACTGCTATGCAAAGCTCTGTGATCCTTTTCACTTCCTGTTCCTGTTCAAACTCACTGAGGTGAGCATGCTCAAAAGCATTCTAAGGACGCCCATGGCAATACTATCATGATTACTTGTATGTACTGTATATATGTATAATTTTATTTATAAAGCACCAGAAATTTACGCAGCACTGTACAATTCAGCAATACAAATACAATACAGACATGGGAAAGTGCATTACACAGTACAAGTAAAATATCACAAGGATATATCACTTTAAGTGTCGGGTTGTGGTTGACACAAGAGGTTGGAGGTCCCTACCCCATACAGCTTAAAATCTAAATGTATTTACTCATAGAAGGAGCATACAATCTACAAGCAAGGATTGGTCAGCACTTTATACAATTCTGCATGATTCCCAACACACAATTGCAATGAATTAAGGGATTTCTGCTCATACACTCCATGAAAAATTCACAGAACCTGTGGAAGTCACAGTTAATAAGTTCGGAAACAAAACCCCACACTGAATGCCTTGTGAACTTCAGTCCTCAAATGGCTCTGCATAAAGGCCAATATATTTCAGTAACAAACATACCTGGTGACTTTATGAGCAGACCATTAGATCCATAAATGACCCAAAGTGGTTATAAATGTACCTTGTTATATAAGATAAGTCCCATGTGATACATTCTAGCATTGCACAATGAATTATCCCATTCCATGTCAGAAGCAGCTACGGGATACTTGATAACTACACAAGTACAAAGAACTAACCCCCCCTCCCGATTCAATGCACTCATTTAAAGTGTGATTACTCTACTAATATTTATCAATTAGCCTAAAAAGTCCCCATATACATCACATGTCCCCATACTCTAAAGCATGGACAAATATAACCCCCAAAATACGGTTCACTCAACATTTATGGGTATTATATTTGTATTCTTTGCTATAGGTTTACATTAATATCACCAAAGTTTAATGTATGTATACACAGTGTAAATGAATACAGCTGCTTAGTGTGGTCTATTCTCCCCACCCAGTAAAGTGAGAGAGCAAACAGTGATGTATTCACCCACCATAGCAATACTCACATATACAGTATCTCACAGTGTGGCTTAACCCAGGAGAGATTATCTCCCGTACAAGGGGGTGGGGGCAAGCTGCACAAGGGAGCTACAGATATAAAGGGTATTTTTCCATTTATGGAATATTATCATATTCTGTTTTGTCACTTGCCATTAGATCTTCACTGCTAGTTAAAGGATGAAAATTTAAAGTCCTTTACTATGCACGTAATGTTTCATTATGTTTTAGAAAGGTTGATAAATGCCCATAAAATGTATTACAATATAATCATGATGCTATTGTTTAAAATCTGTTATTTCATGTAGCACTACTTAGTTAACACTTTGGGGGTTATACTGTAAAGTCCGAATTGTTGTGTAAAGGTCCGAATTCGCCAGCTAAAGACAGTCACAAGAGAATGCTACTGTCGCAGTCGCGACTTTATAATGGGAGAATTGTCACGGTCTTGACTTTATAATGGGAATCCGCTGTCTGCGAATTCAACAGTCGAATTCTCAATTTACAGAATGACCTCCTTTATGTTCAGTATATGTCTGTGGTCTAATTTTGACACATAAGCAAAAGGGACAAATGTTGTACCTTGTCCAAGAACACAGTGAACACTATTATCTGACATAAAATTATGGAAAGGTAAACTGCATTGGGAGGAAAAGTGTTAACAGTCATTTGGATTCATTACAGTCTCAACATCACAGACTCCCTGGAAATACCAATAGCTCTACTGAGACCAATTTCTTTTTCCATCACCTGTGGCTCTCTCTCCAGGAGCAGCCAATTCAGTAGGCATCTGTTACAGCGGCTTTATACAACAGTCATTGGTAAAAATTCAGGAGTAAGGGATAGAGCTAATGCCTTCTAGAGCAGGGTTGTAACCAAACAAAATAAGCTTCTAAGACTACATGTTAATTGCTGGGTGGAGGGTACAGCCTTTCAGTTTTCCCAGGACAAATATTACTACAAAATCGTTCATCTGTTTTGGATAGGTGACAACAAACACAGATATGAATTCTCATTGTAAAATAATTACAAGTAGGGATTCCTGTATTTTCACCTTAGTTGTTGTTAAAATTACTTTACTATTTGAGCCTTTTGGGTTTTCTGTATCATGCTTCAGCTAGCTGTAAATAGTTGGACTATGATGTCACTTTCAGTAGGAGGGATTCTTGTGTGTGACCTTACCCTGTGTTCCTGGGATTGGGGTGCTGTGTATGGCCCAACCTGAGGGGCGTCACTTAGTACACCTATACCAGGCCAGTGCTAAGAGAAAAATTTCTGTTTGGAAGTTCACCTTGGAGGTGGAAGAACTCTGAGTAAAATAAGAATCTCTGGTAGGTCCAAGCCTAGTAGTAGTTTAGGTGTGAGGCAGGTCTAGTAATTGAGACGGTGACTTGTACCAAGACAATAAGTGTTAGCGGGACAGTGCCCGGTTGAGTCTATGGAAGTCAGTCCACCAAACACATGGACTCCTGTCTTTAGTATGATAAGGGCCAGAGCTGGGGTGTTTGGGGACAACCAGGAAAATTGAATCTCAGAACCCCATGTACACATTCTCACGCTGTCAGGAAACCCTCTCGTCGGTCAGGCAGTGACCCTGCCCAGAGTTGACCTGGGAGTCTGCTGCACTCCGTGGCTCCTCTACCACTCCCCTGTTTGGTTTATTGCTGCATAAGCCTATGTTTTCTAGGTGTGCTGTCCAATAGCCCGGTGCTGATCTGTGGCTGCACACCTGTAGATTGTTTGCACAGTTGCTTCCTGTCTCCAACTACCTGGTCTCCAATTCCTCCATTTCCCCTAGACAGTGCCCAAGCTTATCTACTCTGTTCCTGAGAGCTGCCAAAGCCTTTGTTATATGTTTCCCTGTGTACCTACTTTTTCCTGTTTTTTCATTATTCTGACTTCTGTAATCCTGACCTTGGCTGGTCTGACTTCGATTTCTATTTACTCCATTGGCTTCCTTGTTGGTTCGTGCTTGCTGTTTGTGGGGTTGCTCTGATGCCCTTTTAGTGCGCAGCAGGAAGTCTGGGGCCCCAAAACGGCGTTAGTGAATACCGGGCAGTTTGGGTTTCCGTCCCACTTCAGTGTTGCTTGTTCCACTTTGGGTCCAGTTTCGAGCTAGAATCCTAACACACATATTACTAGACACAGGGAAAGACTCTCACATATGCACTCACAAACTCACACTCACACATACACTCACACACTGGCACACACATGTACATACACATTAGTGTATTTACGCAACACTTTGTATTTATTCATCTGTGAATTTGACAACAGTACTCATAATCTTTCAAAGTGGGAAACTGCCAAGGAGTACTGTTTAAAGTGTGAAATTTGTGTGAAGTCACAGATTTGACTTTGTCAAGTAAAAGTTGTGAAAATAGAGGGCTTGTAGTAGGGCTCCTGTGACTATTCTGGCAATATTTCACTCAATAGGCTTAAAAAAATACGGTGACAAAGTGCATAAACTAGAAATTTTTTAACATTGAAATTAATGTAAGAAACAACTGCCGACTGTTGTTGAAAATACAGGCAACCTTGTCCTTTATTGTATTAATACATATGTATAGTATGTTGTATATGTAAAGATGTCATCACTTTGCACCTATTTATGTAAAATTCACAATAATATGCCACCATTTCTATTCACCAGACTACACTTTTTAGACAATCTGCATCATCGCTGCAATAATACATAGTTTACTAAAAAAGCATAATTGATTTTGCAACATTACAGGCAAATTGATGCAGATTGTCACAAATTCGTTCCAGCAGGAAAAATTAATTCTTTGACGAATAAACCTCTAAGTATCTTACTTTGCATGTCCTATAATCCTTATTCAGTGTGCGGCTGTGTTCTACCCCCAGCTACAGAACAGAGAATAGCTGGGGGTCGGACAGGCATCCAGGTAGGCACTATTTTTAACTCAAAGGGGGTCATTCCGTAAACTGTGAATTTGCCTGTTGAATTCACAGACAGCGGATTCCCTTTATAAAATCGCGACTGCGACAATTTTTTAGTCGCGATTTTATAATGGGAGAATTGTCGCGGTCGTGACTTTTTAATGGAAATCCGCTGTGTGTGAATTCGACAAGGCAAATTCTCAGTTTACGGAATGACCCCCACAATGTAATAGCAGCAGTGGAAGTAAGATAATTACTTTTATCTACTGGCCCTCAGAGGCTGGAGATCTCCTTTCAATAAAACCACTGTGCCCCAAAAGTTTTGACTCTGAGTGATCACTGCTGCCCCATCTGTAATGGGTGACCTGTCCCCTGGGATATGAGCTGGTCTAGAGCCAGAGTGAAAGTACAAAATGGCCACCATCATCACGGATTTTCATGCAGAATAAGGGCCCCTGTGTAAATATAGCATTACACTAAATACCAAAGTATAACCTGATTACAAATGATTTGAAATTAAAATATCAATGTATAATGAAACTTTCAGAGGTGAAGATATCTACTTCACACAGTACAGGCAGTGGATGGGTGCTGTGTGACTGAGAGTACTATGTGAAACTAGTATAATTGAAGGTCAGCTTGTCCTTGGCAGGGTACACTGGGCTCGTGAGAATGACAGCAGTGGCTGAGAGACATGACAGCTGGAAGCCTTACTGAGCTGGCTCTTAAAGGGCACTAGTTCCAGTAATGCCAGGAATACAATTAATGAATTATTAAGATTAATAGTATGGCTCTCACTTTTTTGTAATGATGTAATAAACATGCTATTCACCATGGTATTTCCTGCTCAGTTTGTTAAACTTGGACGGCCAGTTATCAGTAGCGAAACTATTCTGCTCCAGGGTTCCCTCCTCCCCACAAGGTAAAGACATTTACCAGGATATGGGGTAGAAGAGCCGCTGAATGCCCTGGGAAATTCACCCTATTTGCAATTCCTCTCCTTCCCAGTATAGTCTGGTGTAGTCAGTCAAACAGTATTGGGCGTGTAGTGATGCGAATTCAGCCAAGTAAAGTGAAGTGATGTAATTTTCCCATAATTCCCCATGATTACCATGAATCTGTCTAAAGGAAAAAATGTCACTCTAACTATATCCTTCTTAGATTAATGTCAAAATACTATTAATAGGCAGGACTTGACTTGTGATGCTTTGATCACCACTATTGTCACCATATTATAGTCACTTACATTGCTATCTGTCATTTACATCTCTTTCTATGTGGCACTATTCATAGTTTATCTAGTCACTGGTTACTATATTTTCTTTATCTGAGTATACAGTTGCCTTACTCCAAACCCCCTACTTTGATCTGGTGAAGTCAAACTGGTGAATTCAGAGAAGTACACCTTGACGATTTGCCACTTTGAAACACTCCAGGGATATTATATTAACATCCGTCCAGTATTTACAAGCTACCAACATCTGGTGGTTCATTCAAACATTGTTTCAGCACATCAGGTTCTTAATGTAATGCCAGTTAACATTACAGGGTGTCCATCTCTACCAGGAAGGTACTGAAACATTATTCTAAACCAGATGCTTTTCCTGTTCATAAGAAAGAAATGTGTGTCCTGGAAGTGTGAATTCTTAGCATTCAGATCATACTGCAGCTTAGCAGAAGTTTAATAACCTGCAGCTAGGTCAACCATGAGCAAAACATCTCATCAATGTGATAGAATTTTGTTGGAATTCTGTTCTACATTAATGGTATGTTTAATATTGGCATCTTTAATGTTAAAAGAACACTCTGATAAAACAGAAGTAACACTATGAATTTTCTTCTGTAATTGACTGCATTTTAACAGTTGTATTGCAATGTACTATATCACAAAGAGTTGTCTCTAGAGCACATGATTAGTTGGCTGTCCTGCAATGGTCTTATCTATGCCACATGCTTTGAACTCCAACCTGTTTTAGGTCCAAATGCCTGAATTCCTTTCACTCTCTATATAAAGGGCTCACAGTTCCTGCAGCATTGTCACAGAAAGAGGAGGCACATAAAACACCAACGTTCTAAACTTTTGAAAAACTATTTATAAAGAAATAAATGGAATGAGGGTGACCACAAGAGCTTATAATCTAATTTCATTCTTTTTCACAGTGATTACAGTGAGCAGAACTCCATCTGTCCCCAGTATTCTTTGGGCCCTAAAAAAGCAATACATATTACTATTTCATAACTCCCAGCTCTCCAGGATGCGACACTGTACACTGATGTCACCAGTGTAATTCATACTGTTCCACAGAGTCCGGGACACTTGGGGGGTAAGTGATCTGTATGCTAAAAGAGGCGCAAATCTGGGCTGTCTTTCTAAGAAATTCTAACCCCCCCCCAACAAAAACCTCCGATTTTCCTGAAATTTACTGGCGTATGTGGTCACTGACAGACTGCATAATGATGGCCCAGTGAGTGATCCCATCATTCAAACAATATTATAATTATAATATAATATTTGCCAAATGTGGCACCTGTGGCTTTTCATCCATGTTCAAGAAAAAGACACTAGAACTTTTTTTCTTTTAAGGAAGTAAAACCTAAAATATATTTTATGCCAGAATTGATCAATTTTATGTAAAGGTTGGATTGCACTTTCCCAAATACAGTAATACAATAGTAGCCCTATACTCCTCTACTACCCCTACTCCTCCATATTTTCCTAAACTCAATGTACTGTACATCCTCTGAGTTCCCTGGCTTCTGTAAGCATGAACTCCTTAGATACTCATACAAAATATACTGACTAAAAACTCAGGATCTATCTGTCAAATAAATCTAACATTAAGCCAAATAAATTAAAGACTAAGAAATGTTTGATAATCTTCTCATCAACCAGAATAATTCTATCGGCATTTTGTTTTTTTTGTTTTTTTTTCCCATGTAGTTATGCACAACCAGTTTAAATATTGTCATTGTTGCAGAGCTGTAACTCACAGCTAGTTATGTGAGGAGGAAACAGCTCTGAGATTTGCCTAATTAGAATTTCAGTTCATAGAACATATTTAGAATACGGTTTATACCCATCCTCCCATTTTATAACAGATACTACACTACAGAAGTTCCCCTCTCCAATGGTACGTCAGTAAAAATAATTAAGTCGACAATAGTATAATGTGACCTTGTCCATATACTGCTCTACTACATGGTATGCTTTCAGTGGTGCTTGTGGGGGGGATACAGAAAATGGAAACCTTATCGTTCTAAGCCTTGACCCCCAGTTTTAGCTGATCGATTTGAGAGAAATGTTGGGACCTTATATTCACAAGTCCATAAAAATAAGCAGTTGTCACCTCACTAAAGCTCATTAACACATTATCATGCCATTTCTCTCTTCTTTCTACAATGCTTATTATTATGTCATCATTGCCTTCGCTCCCTCTCTTCTTCATCCTGCCCTTTGATATGATAGTCATGCTGCACTTAACACCTCTTCTCCACAATGATCTTGATTATCACTTCACAGAAAACAGTGATAACATCAGAAATGATGAGGATGACTCAGTTGAGCTTGATACACCCACTCATATGGATAAATGCAAATATGCAGAGAAGGGATACCCAACAAGTCTGCATTTATTCTTCAATTACTATTTCAATGCCATTGTCTATTCCATCAAAAAAATATAGACAAATTGTCCTTTTTTTCATAAATGTATTTTTCCCTTCAAGACTCTTCCCTTCAATTACAGATAGGTTTTTTGTTTTACCGTCTTATGTTGCCTTGTATTTCCCTTCATTGTGAAAACATTCGCCTTGTTCTTGCAGGGCTGATTTCTTAGCATGGTGAAGCCAGGGTTGCCGACCTGGCTTGTCTCGGCTTTGGGTTAACACGACCTGTGACAGTGCTACTTGGAAATTGCAGGAAAATCTGGGAGTTTTCATGGGGGGGAAGGGGTAGAATTTCCTTAGAAAATCAGCCCTGTCTTGTAATTGACTTCACCTGCACCATGATATTGCTCCTTGTCCCTTCGATTGCCAGTTGCCATATGTGCATAAGCATTGTTAAAATGTGTGCAGAAGCACAATCAGCATCTCATCTTATGGCGTCACTGTGACATCATCTACAGCACGATGTGCATTCAGATGCATAGCAAGACTTGGGATTTAAAAGCCAAATATGCACTTTACATCTGTGGATTTTAGCAAGTGCATTAACAGTTTATAAGACAAAACATGCCAATTTCTGCTGTATGGAAAACAGTAAGGTTCTCTAATACGCTATTATGCATAAAATACACACACACAGTGCAGGAGATAACCTAGCATATTTGTAATTGGAACTACCAACAGGGAAACGCAATTGCAAATTAGTCTTGACTGGTTTCTTTTATTTGTTTAAAAAGAAGAAAAAGAAATATAAATCTAGGTACTTTATTCTTAATAATACATATGTACATACATATGCTAATCTGCCTGATATTTAATAAAATCTAACTGAATGAAAAATACACAGGCATGTCATTTTGTTTTACATTACGGTACATTAGCCTTAGGGAGTGTATTCACAAGCGTACATGCACACTTGCATTGGTGTTGTAACACATAGCAGCCAATCAGTTTAGATCAGTTTAATGAAGTTAAAGTAGGTTAACAAGGTATCTGGTTAGATGGTATGGGTTAGAGAATCAGTGCAAGTTTGCACCTATGTTTTTGAACAGACACCTTAGAAATTACTTAGAAAGTAAAGATGCCTAGTGCCTGTTTATACACAAAGGGCGAAATTTATTAAAATCCAAAATGCCATTTTCGATATAAATAATTCGAAAATGGCATTTTTGATTTAAAAATTCGGAATTCCGGATTTCCAGATCCTCTACCAAATGTAACGAGTGGTGCTTCCATGCGAACACCACTCGTTACATTAGGCTGCTCAAAGCAGCAGCCGCTGGGGAGACTCATCTCTCCCCAGCGCTTCCTAGTTGGCCTTAGCCAATCAGAAGCCACTGACGTCACGGAGACGTCAGCAGCAGTAAATTCAATTGGCTGCGCTCAGCCAATTAAATTGGCCGCCGCTGAAGTCATCGGTGACATCAGCCGCTTCAAATTGGGTAAGGCCAACTAGGAAGCGCTGGGGAGAGATGAGTCTCCCCAGCGGCTGCTGCTTTGAGCAGCCTAATGTAACGAGCGGTAAGAATTCAGAATTCCAAAATTGAAAATGCGATTTTCGATTTTAATAAATTTCGCCCAAAGAAGGGAATAAGAAATCCATACAGCTCCAAAGTTTAAATTCCATTATTATTATATTATTTTTATATTTCACATACAGCATACAGTATAAGGTAGAAATTGTATATAAGTGGGAGAGATATATAATGCAGAGACTTGCATTAATGGTACCCAGGGTTGTGTAAGACATATCAGTTTAGCATTTGAATGGTAAATTTACCAACATTATGAAAAAGGACCGTAACATCACAAAATATAAATGCACTTATAGGTACTATATATTCAAACTGTTCTCCAAAAAAAAAAGATTAAAGTGTATATATAACGTATGATATTTAGCTATGTAGCTTTAAAAATAGGGCGTCAGGACATACTTCCTGAATATGCATTATCTAAAGCATCATAACAAAACAAATGGGACTGGGTAAGGTCTGTTTAACAACATGGCTGCTATCCGTAAAGACAGAAACAGGCAGAAAATCTGGATAAAATCCTTGAATGGAACTTAGAAGATAGTGCTTTATTTGAATAACTGCCATTCCATTCCAAATGGGAATTTTTATTGTTTGGGTGTAATGAAATACAACCAGCATGGTTTAATCTTAATTTGTTGTTTTTACCTAATCTATCTGAAGCACTAATTATTAATGTTCCCTTTTAGTCTTTTATACATGTTCTCTGCTGCTACATTTTAGCTAGTTTCTTTTCTTCATGTGACTGGCACACTGACCTTGTAAACTACTCTCTCTTTTTAATTGACATACTGAAACCTATAGAAAATCTCTGCATTCATTTCACATTTCTTTCTTCATTAAATCACTTTTTTTTCCCATACAGTATTGTTCAGGCAATTAAATTAGAATTTTCTTCCTTTTTTAATGAGCTTTCAGCTTTTTATAATTAATGAGATATTCCTAGCATATAGCACCACCCTCCTATCATTTCTTTAAATCCAGCAGAAGCCTTTCCTGCTACAATAATTTGGACAGGAAATTGCAATATCCTGTATTATATTCACTTTAACACAATGATCATAACTCTATTTCCATTCCAAAAAATGCAAAATGCATAAAATCAAACTGGAGCCACTCTGGGGCAAAAGTTCATCATAGTCAGAAAATAAATACAGAATAAGAAATAATTCATAAAGGGATTTGTCTGCTAGATAATAGCTCACAATTTTCTTAAAGGAGAACTATAGTCAAATTACATCTTTACATATGCAGTACTATACCTTAGTGTGAAGCCATTCATCCCTGTAGTTGTTTCATCTGAAGCTGGATAATTAAGTACAGAGCACTGATAAGCT
>JAKJJM010091167.1:0-11012 GCA_021901965.1 Pipa carvalhoi
GCGTTACAGAGTTGAAAGGGGAGGGAGAGATAATGTCTGCTCCCTTAGAACTGAGGAATGAAGCTGACAGCAAGAATTAACCCTTCCCTAAACATTTTTTTAACTAATTGTGTCAGCAATTGGCTTAGTATAAAGGAGTTTTATATGTATGTGGGCAGTTATATCGGCACTATAGTTCTCCTTTAAGCAGTCCAGAGTACTGGACTTAGAATAATAGCTGCCATTGTTCACCACTACAGTCTTTGCAGTGCTTTACAGAAGTTAGCTATTGTCTTAAGTCCCTGCTCTTGTGGAGCTTGCAATATAGTTTCCCTATCTATAACACACAGACTAACACACAGTAAATAAAACCTAGTAAGTAAATCCACTCAAATACAGAGAAAACTGATACTGCTCTTGCACTATTTTCCAAAATATACAGGAAAAGAAAGTGAAGAAGATAGCAGTGCTTTTCAAGAGCAGAAGACATCGGCAAGTTACAGAGAGCAGGAAATAGCATTAGAGCATAAAAGCCCTACCGTTAAGTATCCCTCCCCCCCCTTAAGAATCATCCCTTGAATGAATCAGCCTTTGGTTCTCTTTAAAGATATATGTTATTGATTAAATAGACTATAGTTAGTGGAAAACAAATAAATACTATTTTCTTACGTCTGCTGATTTCTGAACAATTTGTAAATCATCAGAATTTTGGTATAACTAAATAAGTATTGTATTGTAAATAAAGAAATGTATAAAAGGAAATTTATGTAGTCAATTAATGTGAATAAATGTGCAATACTACAAGCTTGTGATCATTTAATTCTAAATGATTTATGGTGAGTAAACAATCAATTCTTAATTCATAGTTTGATTTGTGACATCTCATTTGTTCTCAAGTTAATTTGCAAATCTGCTAATTGTTAAAAGATTCATTTGCATTGCAAATGCAGCTAATAGAAAGTTGCTGATTTGATGATGATGGACCGTGACTTACAGACAGTTGCGGTTGTTCTTCTCCATAACTGCTAACAAATTCCCTCTAGGACATCAAACTACAACCTGAATTACCATGTGCATTCACATCACATAACTATGTCTCTTGTTTGTGAGGTACTGTCAGCATAATATAAGTAACATCAATTCTCCTGAGGATATTTGGTACCTCTCCAAGCATAAAATGCTGGTAATATTTGTCCTTTACACAAAGATATATTGATGTTCATGGATGATCTGATGTATTGATGGTCAGGGACTATCATTCCAAGGTTCACTTATGAACTTAAGACATTTTAGGACCTAAATGAAGACATTTTAAAATCTATGCCCAAAAAAGAACAACCCACACCAACTGATTTCTTTCAAATAATTTATATAAATCTCAACTTTGCTACAAATGAATAACAAATTAAAAAATGTGAAAACATTCGATTTTGCTTTAGTATAGAGTCCTTGGCAACAGGATGATTTACCAGAATCCAAAAACCGATGGAGACCTGCACACAATTTAGGGCTTCCTTTTAATTGCCTTAAAGGTGGCTTGGGTTCCATAACCATTGTAATCTATTTCCTAGGTACCCAGTGGCCTTACAGAAATTACCTGATAATATAAAAATGTGGTCCAGCATTTTATTGCCAATCACAACCCTTTAAATTTAATCCCCCAAACCAAACCAAATTTAAAAGTTAATTTGCACATTGGCAAGCAGTCTATGCAGAGTAAAGTTTGGGTTATTAAATTTAAAGGGTTGTGATTGACAATAAAATGCTGGACCACGTTTTTATATTATCAGGTAACTGACTAATTTTAAAATAAGAACAACAAGAAGAAGCATACATTCATTCATGTTAAATGCAACGTTATGCAATCACATGCTTCCCAATTCATTGCAGAGCAGGGAGAGACTAATGTAATTATTATTCTATGAGATCGCTGACCTCACAAAACTGCAAGTACCACTGGTCTGCTTATCTGTACATACATACACATATATAAGTTCTAACCCTAAAGACACTAAATCCAGAGGAACATTCTGAAATACTCTAAGATGAATATTACCTTTACTCCTTTCTTCTTCACTGCATCTATTGCTTGAATTTCATTATCCTCGTGCCCTCTACTTGCTGAAATATCTGTAACTATTTACTATGTTTTCAAACCAAGCAGATACCATAGCATCTAGAGTGCACTTGGTAAGGTGGTCTTACACTTCCTGCTTTCAGCACTTCCTACCTCCTCTGTATAATTGTCCATGCACCAATCAGATTGTTTGCTAACGTACATTCTCCTATATTTGGCACTGATTATTATTTATAATAATAATTGATCTTATTAATTTAAGATTATTGTTAGCATATGCAATCCAGTTACTCGAATGTCAGTCTGATTTAGGGCAAAATGTTAAAAAAATAAATTCCTATATAGTTAAAAAGAAAAGAACATTAATGAACAACAGCTGGAGCAATAAAAATAATATTCCAACAAAGGTGCACACACCATGTGAGTTTATGTAAATATATTTGTACATTCTGCTGTATAGTTTTATTTACTATGTGTTATTATATTATTGTTGCTATATTATTTTACATTATATTGTTAATATATGTGGCATTAAAATGTTGCAATATCTCTAAATATAACAAATATCTATAAATAAAAAATAACAGATATCTCAGCTACAGTCACTTAATATATAAACAAACAGATTCCAAAATTCATATATTTAATTGAGACATTAAAATTTAGGATTAAATTAAAATTAGTGTACTTACCGCAAGTATGCAACCTCATTAACACTATGAAATAGTTTGGGTCCTAGAACTCATTAACCTTCCTCTCAAGCTGTCAACATAAGAAAGCTTGACAAAAGAATTAATATCTGTTTTAAATTCAAGCCGTATGAAAATATTCTCTTTATAATATGTCTCTAGCATTTATAATGTATACAAATAAGATGGTTGTAGAAATCCTTAATGATTAAGAGATGATTTATATCAGCTTGAAAAGATCCTAAATCTGTGCTTTGCAGAAACATTTTTAGATGATTAAGAAAAGCTATGAAGGCAGTTACAACTATTGTATACAATAAGTAGGTGTAACATTAGTGCTTCACCAACTAAAAATCTCATAATTTCCTATGGGTTGATTGGTTCCGCTGAACATCCTGTATACATAGGCACAGCCTCTCACAAACATAGGTTCCATTCTTACCAAATGATGAGAGGTGGCCAAAAACAAACATACCTTTGTAGTAAACAGGGTGCTAGAAATCCTGTAACAAATGAACAACAGAGGAGTTCATCTTTTAGCTTCAACACATTAAAGGGGCTGCTCACATTGGAATATTTTATGTTATTAAATATCTTAAATACACCAAAACTACCACTGCTTTTCCACCTTGTTAGTGGTTGCTCATAATGGAGCTCATGCTGTAACTATGCAGTCGGTTCTGAAAGTTGTAGGCTACCTCTAGAATTGCTTATTATGTAAAACATAGATGGCATGCCCATGGTCTATTGATGACAAATTGGTTGCAAAATACTGTATTATTTCTAGTATAACATTACATCATAATAATTTTTTGAAAATAATTTGGTTATTCCCAATTGCATCAATATTTTTCTTACCGTACTTCAAATTATAATGGGTGTATTATACTTGTATAATTTTGTTTATTTTTATATATTTGTTTCTATTACATGTGCTGAATAACTTGCTGCACATATTTATAACCAGATTGTAGCCTCCTGATATATTTTATGTTTATTCATAATATTACCTGTCTACCTTTTTCTCTTCCAAACTATGCCTTTCTACATATAAAGCCCAAGCTTACATAATTTGTTATTAATACCACCAAGGAGTAACATAGGGTTACTTTCTAAGTACATAATGGGTTCAGTCAGGAAATCCAGTGCCAGGCTAGGTTTAGCCAACCTGTAGAGTTCCATTATATGTGTGTCCTTTGTTGACAAGCCTCCAGTCAGTTGCAGAGACATTGTGGATGTCACCTGAACTACAAATAGATGTTTCTAAAGTAAGAGTTACTATTGTCTCTGTATACCACTGATGTGTTCTATATATTGGAAGCTTCTCGTATTCACTGTAAACTATAACTGTGCAAAGGGTAGGTGCTAGAGGGCATTTCATGTGATAAATATGTTAGTATTGCTAATTTTGATGTCCATTAAACCATTTGAAATAAAATAAAAGTATTTCTGGAAGCCACTGATTATTATATGTATGGGTAGGACTAGAGGCCTATGTCTTTTACCAGTAAGCTGGGAACACATACAATGGGAATTTGAGATAAACTTGGAGAGATTCCATGAATGTGACCCATAGGGTTGATGACCGTACAGTACTCAACCATCACAATGTTACAAAACATTCTCTCATTTGTTTTACAAATATAATACTGTGTTCAGTATGCTTAAAATGCTACTTCTCCTGGGTTTTGTATTGCATAAATAAAGATAATCAACCTTAAAGGGAACGTATCCTACTTAAATTCCAGCTACCCCTCCAGTATATTTCCAATAAGGTACAGCTTGAAGAAGAAGCTTATCTTACTTGCTGACTTCCCTTTGTAGATTAAAGCCTTCATATAGGGCTATCTGCTCTGCTGCTCTTAATATTTCCCTTTCCTTTTTTGTTATTCATTTTCTACTATTTTTTATTCATATGTAGATTTAGAAACTGGAATTTGAACACATCCTCTCTATGAGTCTTTATGCCATCTACCTACCTATATTTTATTAAACAGAATGTTTATTTTATGTTATTGGCATTAATTTATAAACAGCATTGTTTTAGTTACTCGGGGGTATATTTAGAAGAACTTTTCAATCAGTTCATCATTTGTTATTTCCATCCTCTGTAGAATTCATGTTGTACAGAGTGTCAAGAGGCTCCATATGTTTTGGGATTGTAGCAAAACCAAAATGAGAGAATGGAGAATATATTAGCTGCAGACATGGGAAGATGCTATCAATGGAATACTTGTTTAATTTTCTTAACCTGGAACCTTGGGACAAACAAGCATCTCAGCCTCACTGAAGTGTGACACTTTGTTTTATTTTGACAATGGTGGTGACCTTGTCATTGAATGATGCTTTAAGCAATATTTTATCCTTTCCTCATCCCCCCTTTTTGTAATGAAAATGATTTTGTAGAATAAAAACCTCTGTAAATTAACTGACAGTGAGATCTATTAGCACATTTTCTGGGATAGACAATAAAATTCCATTTCCCTGATGCAGAGTACTGGTGTAGTTGTAACACTTAGGGCAAAATTTACAAACCTCAAGAAGATCGATTTTGATCTTCTCGAGTTTTTTCGTTGGAAAAACAGGTGCACGATCAAAAAATATCGATCAATTTTTTTCCGATCGAAGCTTTTCAACCGATTTTTTCCGATCTTTAAGTACTAATGGCTACTTTTCCATCGAAAAAAGAATGAAGAAAATAAAAAAAATCGATAAAAAAATAATTGATAGATATTTTTCAATCATGCACCCGTTTTTACAATGAAAAAACTCAAGAAGGTTGAAATCGATCTTGTCGAGCTTTGTAAAGTTCACCCTTTGGATCACACATGCTGAATAACTTGCTTCAATTTTTTAAATTCTTTTACACTATTTTTATGTTTTTTGCCACTTTCCCTGTCAATGCAGGATCTCTACTTTAATAGAAAAATAGTACAAAGATGCGGGTAGAGAATTGATGCTGACTGGTCACCGTAGTTGTTGGAAATAGCACAAGGGAGCCAGGAACTTTTCTTCTTTCAAAAAGAAATCTGGAAGTGGATCGCTGTTCATGAAGAATATGTAAGAGACTGAAAATTTGTATTTTATCTGTTGGATAGACTTGGCTGGACAAGGACCTTGAAGACTGAAACACAAGGAGAAGGAAATTGAAGCACAACTGTCAAAGTATCTAGAAAGACTATACTGGAAACCACTTAAATACCTGTGGTATTTTTGGTGTTGTATCTATTATTGGAGAGATATTGTGCATCTCCTATTATGGTGGCAACTACAAAAGGGATAAAATGAAGCAAATATGTGATATTAATAAAATAAAACATATCTTTAAGCAACAGAAGTGAAATATCATCATTAATTGTAATAATACAATAGTTATTTGTTATAAATACATTAAGAAATCAACCTACTCTATGATCTCTGAAAGCTCTGTGTTTACACTATTTTAGAGATAATCTTGCAAACTTTACTATTCTATACTCGATATGACAACACATTTGATGGTAGTTACCTACATGCTATACATTACATATAAAAATGATAATTATAGTATAGTATGCTGCTGTAGGCTTTAATGATTAAATATTTCCCCATTTAAAGTGCAAGACTGAATATGTCTAGTAAGGATTGAATAATCTAGAAACCAATTTGACAAAAAGTTAGGATGAGTAAAATGCAAATATAAACATAACAGTGACTTGTATATGTACAGAAGAAATAAAGATATATTTAATAGTTAATCTTATTAACTTCCTAGATAAAAAGAAAGAACACAGTGGAATTAATCAACAAGGGAATTGTTTGCAGAGTTCTAGTAACCCAAAGTAATCATTTTACTGTTTGCATTCACTGGGAAAGGGTAAATAAAATTATGAAAGCCAACCTCTGATTGGTTGCTTTGGGTTACCAGACCTCTAGTAATTACTGAATTTCAGTCTTTCTTGAGTAAAAATGTGAGTCCATAACATTATCAAAAGGTGATGTTTGATCATTCACACTGCATTTAAAAAAAATCAATATATTTTAAAAATGACTATGACCACATAGGCACGGGAATACTAGAGAAAGGCCATGCCAGTAAATATTGTCCATCTACAAATGCAAGTTAAAACTCTACCAAGCTAAGTGAAATCAACAACATCCAAGAACAATTCTAAACCCTCTAAGCTAAAAGCAAATCTGATATTGTGGAAAAAGTGGAAATAAATGTATTGGCCTGATAATTCCATGTTTCAGATTCTTTGGAAAATACAGCAGTTCTAATCACTAAACTAATAGCAAAAAGAACCATTAGGCTTCTTGCCAATGTAACTTTCAATTTCTGGTTCCATTGCAATTGTATCTATAATGCTGGAGAGTACATATGCATTTTTGGAGCAACGTATGCTACCGTCTAGAAAACATCTTGGTTTGATACCAAGGGCGAAATTTATTAAAATCGGTAAAAATCGGCCGATTTTTATCGATATCGCGATAGTGATACAGATTTTCGATATCGCGATATTGGTAAAATCGCCCGTGATATCGAAAAAAATCGCCCGCGATTTTTACCGATTTTTGCAAAATCGAGTTGTGTACCACCCGATATTGCGATATCGGTCATTTGATATCGTGATATCGGTAATTCGATATCGCGATATCGATAATAATCGGCGATACTTATCGAAATTGATAAATCTAAAAAAAATCGATTTTAATAAATTTCGCCCCAAGAAAGAATTGGAAGAATTCCACTTCCCAGCACATTACCCAGTGTATATTTCTGGTTTTCTGCCAAATTTGCTGCTTACAAGCATATGCAGAGACTTATGAGCCAGAGACTAAGGGCAAAATTTATTAAGCCCGTAAAGACTCGATTCGAGTCTTTCCGGGCTTAATCGCACGAGAATTCTCACGAGATCATCAGGCGGGATCTCGATTGCGCTTCTCCGCAATCGGGTCTTTTGCCCGAAAGTTTTGTAGCCATAAAACTTATGGCTACCTTTCAGGCGAAAGATCAGATTGCGGAGAAGCGTAGTCGAGATCCCCGTTTGATGATAGCGCGAGAATTCCCACTCGATTAAGACCGCAAAGACTCGAATCGAGTCTTTACGGGCTTAATAAATTTCTCCGTAAGTGCGAAATGTATTATTGTCGGAAAGACTGTTATCGGTCTTTCCAAGATTCTCGCGTGATATCTCGGGTTGATCCCGTGAGATTCTCCTGCGAGTTGTTTGATCGAGTTTTTCTATTGAGATTTTCCATGGAAAGGTAGCCATAGTAGTTAAATCTTAAAAAAATAATAAAACCACATGCAGTATAAAGACCCCAACATACTGCATATAGTCATACAGGGTATAATGTAGAAATATATGAATAGCGATTGATACATGTTTTATGATTTTAAAGAAATAATAAACAAACACATTGAAAATGTTTAGAATTAAAAAAAATCACATTCTTATTGCGACCATGAATATTATTTTTACAATGTGACAACTTGTCGGTCACATAAAAAACAAAGAACTAAAAAGGGGTTTTATTTCTATCAACTTCTTAATCACATATTTGAAAGAATTGTTGCCATTTATAGTTCTGCAAAATGCTATATTCTATGGAAAAGTATTGTTTCGAAATATAATAAACAAGTAGACCTAACGGTGTTTGCAAAAATTTTCAATAGCTGCGTTGTCTTAAAGAGTAAATGCCAGCGTGAAATAATGATAACCTGATGTATACAGACAAAACAATTAATGTCAGTTTTCAAGGTCTTTCAGGAACAATCTGATTGAGGTATGCCATACATGAATCCTGTTCCTTACTTTTCAGAGTGACAAAGGTTAGTTACAGATGCAAGGCTGTGGAAAAAATACATCAATGCAAACAGCAGATGCTTTGTTTTATTGTGTGCTACCTTAATGTGTTATTGTGTCACATAAAGTGCAACTTAAATGGCCCTGATATTTAGTTTTAAATGATTATTGTTTTACTTAAATTCAAATTGAAAGGAGCATAACATAATGTGGGACTTGCAGTAATTGTTCGGCAATCTTTGCAATTCTTTTTTTTTTTTAGTTTTTTTCAGTGACAGTTGAATAAGATGGGTTTTTTTCACATTACTTGATTTTCACATAATGAGAAAGCTTCAGCATATTTTTTTTTTTTATTCATATTGCTCAGTGTTCTAATTGATTTAATTATAGTTCAATTAAGAGTAAATAGTAAACTATTTTGAGAACTCTGTAACTTTGAGTTGGGGCCAAAAATGATTAACTCATTCCTGTATACATATATAGAATTTTTCCATTATAAATTGCTGATCTATTTGTTTATAAATTGTCTGGCAAGGTATATATAGATTTTTCTTTGATGCAGTAAAATTGTTTAATGACCACGTGTTGTTAAAATTATTTCTGAATAAAAAGCCATATATCTAAGTATTTGCAGATCTAATGAACAAACTATTGTGTTTTTGATTTACTTGATTTGGGCTTTTTATTAAACACCTTGTCTAAGCACATCTCTGTCACTGCTACAACCTGTCAATTTTTCCTTCATAACATTGCCAAGATCTGCCTCTTTCTCTCTCAGACTGCTACATACTACATGTATGCTCTCATCCTATCCCGCTTGGATTACTGCAATGCTCTTCTTTTGGCCTTCCAGCTTCCCACCTCTTCTCACTCCCGTCTATTCTAAATACTACTGCCAGAATTCTCTCCCTCTCTCTCCAGAAGGGACAGTCTTTCTCTCAACCTCTCTCTGTTCCATAACAACTAAAAACAAGTGTATAAGGTGGCGCTAAAATCTATAACAAAACCAAAATATGAATTAACATATAAATATATGTAAAAAAAAGTTATACAATAAATATTAAATTCCAAAATCATATATACATAAATAGACAAAAAATCAGTCTCTCAAGTGCATTCCGTGTCCAAATGAGTAATGTGAATGCAGCTCTTTTCAACTTGTGGTGTATCTCAAAACACCCATTTCACAGCAACAAACCTATAATGTAAAAGAGCGCAAAACATACCACTAAATAGTGCCTTATCAAAAGTATCACAAATGGAAGTGAATACAAAAGAGGAACCCCAATAGATAAAAAGAAAAGACTGCAGTGAATATCAGACACCCAAAAATTGTGTATCAAATACACATTAGAAAACAAATCCCCAATAGTGGGGAGGCTCACCAGCAGAAAAAAGGTGAATATGCCTCTAAGTATAAACCACTTAAGAGCACTTCAGATTCTTGATTGTAGCCTCCAGAAAAAAATATCTCCAACACAGAAATGATAGATTCCCAAGTAATCAAGCAGCACTGAGGTCTCCATCATGCATATAAAAACATAAAAACAACTCCATGGTGTAGGATTAATAATTTATTGGTATAAAAAATTGAAATAATACTCACAGGTAAACTCCAATATAGCGCTTATATAACAGATAATCAAGTGTCCTCTACTACGCGTTTCGCCGCCAAATTGGTAAGCAGCTTCCTCAGGAGAAAAGATTTCTTTCATTATAGGTGATTAAATATACACTCCGAGCAGTATCCATGGATACAGTTAAAGCAGATACTTTAGCTCAGGCATCCACAATCCATTCACATATGTTGGAGTAACTCGCCCGGCGCTGCTTCCCAGTCTTAGTAAAGGTGTGTTCGCAGTTTGTCTTCCATTGCTCCCATGCCACTCACAACTTTACTTTGAACGCCCTGTTTACACCAATGTCCAATGTAATTGATAGCCTGTAGTTTGAATTGTACCTCATAAGCATGTCTCTTCACTGGTGCCATTTTCGGGGGTCCTTAGACAAACAAATGTTGTTTTGCAGCATACCGGTGGTATACCTACCGGAGGAATGGCAGAGGAAAGCATACATACTGTTCGTATTACGTAATGTTCTCTGATTGGTTTATCGCTACCAGCGTACGTAGTGTACGTATTACATCCCTGTGTCAGCGGGAAATGATCTGACAATCAATCAAGTGGAGCGCTTACCAAAGTCGCACAACAACATTTTTTCAGATTTTAGAACTCAGTGTAGACATAAGATGCAACGGATTATCAGGCGCATGGCCAATTTTTTTAGAAAATTTAGGTGCGCCTTAAAGTGCGGACAATACAGCAGGGCTTTTTTTGTCCGGCGAGATTTGCCGGAACGGGGGGGAGGGTGCTGCCGGAGCTGGCAGTGTCGGGGGGAGGTGCTGCTGGAGCAGGCGGCGTACTCCGGGGCGGGTGCTGGCTCCAAAGGCAGGGCTTTTTTTGTGGGGGGCGCTGCCGG
>JAKJJM010091187.1:0-16893 GCA_021901965.1 Pipa carvalhoi
TATATATATATATATATATAATATACATACATTAACACTGCAGTGTATTTACATAAAAAATATTTAATTTTTTAGAATAAATAAGAGGTCAGTTCCATTATTTTAGTTCCCGGCACTTTCTATGCAAAAAGTGCTCCTGCAATAACAAAGTTATCTTTATTGGTACAACTAAGGTAATGAAATGTGAAAGAGCATTACTGAGCTAAAAAAATACTACATTTGTTAACAGACTAGATGCTAGTGTGACCACCCAGAGGTGCTGATACAAAGGGTACATCTTTGTTTTTCTTTTACCTATATTATTTGTTTTTCTATAACAAGTCATGGCATAATGGAAAGTGGCTGTATTTTAGGCATTCCACGGTGGAAGAATAAGAAATTAAATGTCAAGAACAATTTTGCTCATTCCAATGGTGAAACAAAGGAATGGAAGGGCTTTTTATACTTTGTCTTTGGGGATTCATCATTTGACTTATTGTTAGATTAAATGAATCACCATTTGGTGTGTGTTTGCCCACTGAGGAAGCCTGCAGATGCCTTTTTCTCCCTTAGAACTCAATTGCAGACTATTCCCACACAAGTGGTACAGTCTTAGGGTTCAGAATTAAGAGTCCCTTCGACTAGTTCATTCTGGAAATCTCAGTTTGAAAGAACAGCCCCATTATGATGAAGTAAAATTCTTTGCATTCTTTACACATAAAGGGGTTAAATATATGAATTTGGGGGTCACTGCGTTACACAAATTGCAATCTAATAATTTTTACAAGAATACACGTGCGATAAGAAAAGAAGCGGGAGACAAAAAAAGTCGATAGACAGCTTTATGGGTTTTTTTTTGTAATTTTCACTGTGTGTTTTTTTTTGTCCTCTATCTTAACGTTTTGGGCAATTGTAATGTCCCCCCGAGAGCAAAAAGAGAACATTGGCCTATCATTAAATTAGTCCATAAGCAGGAGGACTCAGTGCCGTTTGTGTTTGTTTTCCTAAATAAAAGGCCCAGTGGGGGCTCGCTTGCACCCTCCTGGCTTTATTTGAAGAAGCTGGCTTTTTCCCATAGCCCAGCATGGTCATTTATACAGTGAACTTAACCTTATGGGAACTTGAACAACAGAATGTGTCAGGGTCTCTTAGCAAGGATGGCTAAGAAAATAGTATCTTTTTTATTGGCCCATTTAAAATGTGTGTGGGCCAATTCAGTGAAAGAAGGTAAATGTCCATTATGAGATCCATCAGTCTTTATATAAAAATGTTTTCACTTGTTTCTTGCACCCAGTTAAATATTTTTAAATAAAGGCGTAATTTAAATAAATGTTGTACATACGACATTGACTATCCAGCTTTTAAAACCACATAATTATTTTCTTTTGAAGACAAATGTACCTTTTTTTGTTTGCTCTATACTATAGTTCAACAGCAGCTGGAAGCCATAGATTTGATGTTCTAGCTATAGAGTATAACTTTAGGGACAGCTACAGAAATAAACAATGACTTTCCTGGTACGTTCTATACAGAAAACTGAATGTTGGCCATTGTATTAAAGTTATGTGAAGCTTAACTTTTTTTACATATTTATTGCTAAATTGCTTTTTAATACTTAAAGCTTTTTGTGTAAAAAGTCACATACAACCAACAGGAGGAAAAATAATCACAATAAATGTAAAGTCTTAACTAGGAGTAATTCAGCAGCACCTCTGTGTATAGAGAGTGCACATGATCTCACTTTCAACAATGAAATTCAAGCTACAACTTTTAACAGAATCTATAAAACAATGATCATTATATCAGTAATAGAGTTTCAGACGGGTACTGATATTTTACACATGTTCACATATTGGTCAGCTCTCCCCATTTTTTTGGAGCCACTGAAACTCTGCCTGTGTTCCATATCTACAGATGCCAATGTGAATATGGTATAATTAATACCGTAGATCTTTGTCTCCCCACCTAAAATATATGGAAGGGACAATTACAAAAGAACCTTTACACGCTGTGTTATTAGCACATCAAAATATGCCTTCAAAAAGCTCTGGACAAGCAACATATCATTACAAAAATAGTTCAATACTTTGTGTGGAGCATTCTCCACTTCCATGAATGCCAACAGATACTGCTTTATTTTTCCCCATGAACAAACATCTATCCGAGTCCCATAGTCCCATGTATATCCAAGGGTTAAATTCACTTGTACATGTTTTGCTACATTTTTTTTGTAAACAGAAAAACTGGAAAAAAAAAATAAGTTTTGGAAAAATGGGGCAGCAATGAGGATCACAAGACCTGTAGATCAGTACGTCTGATATAAATTGTAAGATTTACTTTTGAAAAAAAAAAAGAATCTGTGAATATATAAATTGAAATGAATTGCAATATTTCTTGCAGTATGGATTACTTGTGGGAGGTCATGCAAACTAATTAGTTTGAATTGATTGACTGGGTGACCATAAGGGATACTAGGTGAGTAATTTATGGGCCATTTTTCTTTTTTTGTGTATCTGTACCTTTAATATTAATTCCCTTAATTTTTCTTCTGGCTTTGCTTCTTATGGAAACTGACCATCTCCTCTTGACCTACATATGCAGTAGTAATCTATTTGTAATATGATAATTGAATTTTTATAAGAAAATCCAAAATGCAAAAAACAAATCAAATCATATTTAGCCCTGGGGCGGAATTTAACAAAGTCGGAAAGACTTGTACCGGTGTTTTTCGATTTCCATAATCTGGAAATCTGGTATTTGTACCGAAAAATTCCGTAGCCATAACAAGTTATGGGTACGTTTCGGTGCAAATACCAGATTTCCAGATTATGGAAATCGGTGTTTTTCGGGACTGGGCAAATTAATAGAGTCTTTTCGGGCTTAAGAAATTTCGCCCCTGGTATTTCTAGTTTTGCCTTAACCAAAATCAATAAAATGATGCAGCATCATTTTTTGAGAAATATTTTCTGTAAAAGGGGATTCAAAGCAGTCTTGAAAAGAAGAGGGTGAGAGCAGATTATCTGGGTTGTATAATGTTGGGGTATTTGCTGTTTAAAGGAGGTGGAATAGACTCAGTATCTGTTGCTAAAATAGTGGGGTTCCAAAGACTAGTTTGGTAGGATGGATTTTGGCAATTATAATATCAGCATGCATGCTAAAAATTTTCTGTAAATTGAGATGGGTCAGCAATCTCATTTACCCTGTTTAGTAGGTCCCTGTAATTGAACAGTTTTGTGAAAAGGAGGGCTGTCTTCTCTGAAAAACATGGTATCTATCTATCTATCTATCTATCTATCTGTATCTATCTGTCTGTCTATCTATCTGTCTGTCTGTCTGTCTGATCTATGTCTGTCTGTCTATCTATCTATCTATCTATATCTATCTGTCTGTCTTACTGTTTAATCTATCTGTATGCCTGTCTGTCTAATCTATCTGTCTATCGATCGATCTGTCTGTCTGTCTAATCTGTCTGTCTATCGATCGATCTGTCTGTGTCTAATCTGTCTGTCTGCCTGTCTGTCTAATCTATCTGTCTATCGATCGATCTGTCTGTCTGTCTAATCTGTCTGTCTATCGATTGATCTGTCTGTCTGTCTAATCTGTCTGTCTAATCTATGTCTGTCTGTCTGTCTGTATCTATCTATCTGTCTGTCTGTCTATCTATCTAATCAGATACAGAAGCTTTAGAGACAGTGCATTACATGGAGATAAAGTCATTTAAGGTCAGTGGATCTAATAAAACTTCCCAGTAACATTCTAGAACTAACTGCTTTTCTGAAAGCAATCAGGCACTTTGCCAGTCGTCAATAAAAAAGCCCTGCAAAGTTCTTTTACAAACCTGATAGCTGTGTCATATCTCTGCCATCAATGAAGCACAAAAAGCTTCCAAGCACTCAGAGCTTTCACAACTGTAAGTTGGGGTAGCTGTTGGTCACCAATATGTAGTTAAGGAATTGTGAATTAAGGCTACAATTGAACCACTTGATAAAGGGTCCAGGGATGACCCAACAATGTTGTGTTTCAAATAAATGTATACTTATTTTAATGCGTAGTTCCTAGCTTTCTTATATTCCTATTAGTTGGTACAGTGGTTAAACGTGGTTGCTTTGCGGTACTGAAGTCCTGGGTTGAATTCTAGCCAGGGCATTATTTGCATGTTCTCCCTGTTTATGCATGGTTTGCACTGGGTCCTCCATTTCCATAACACAGCCCAAAGACATATTGGCAACTTGGTGGATTAGCAACTTTTATAATCCTTTTATTAGGCTGTATGACTTTTTGAAACTAGAACCTTTGGGGAAATTTGTAAAGGTCATTTCAGCCTGTTTGATCCATTTTAACATTTTTTCTTGCTCGCTGCAGTTATCGATTTGATCAGTTTTTATAGGGTAGAAAAATGTGAAGGTCCTGTTCCGTTACTTTTTATGGAAAAACTGATTAAATTGATTAAGCATTCATAGGTGGATACTGGGTTTTTCACCACCCTAAACCAGGCAAAGACTTTGCGGTGATAAAATTGGTCTTATTGAGTGTTATAAATATCAATATCGACAATATCAATATATTAACGCTGTGTTTTGCATATTTACCAGCGTTTAAATGGCTGAAAATATTTTCAACTTTTCTAAATATCTCCTTTAAAGATATAGATTCTTGAATGCCTTTATGTTTGAATTTGTGGGCATGTCTATTTACCTTGTCCTCAAGTAGATCCTAACTGATTATATTCTGTTAACTTATTTACAATAAATCATCAATAGAGTGTATACAAATGGCAAAATGAAAATACATTTCAAGTTTGTTATAAACTGTCTTGGACTCAAAAAAGTCAGAGGGCATTGGATTGCTTGAAATGGCTAGTCTTATAGCTAAAATAACTTTATTCCATTAAACCTTTAAATCAATGTTAGCCTAGTGAATATGTTTGAGCTTTAGTTGGTTCTGATGCCAGTGGATTAATATGATTAGTATTACAGAGTTGGCACAGAGGTGGTTTAACTTTTATGGAAAAATCTTCTACTGGTTTTAAGATTTTTTTTAATCATTTAGTCATGCTGTTAAAGCATTTCATACTTTAGCCCAATTACAATTTGGCAAGTCATATTTTAAGAGATTCACAGTTGTGCCAGAGCTACTTTCAATTACATTTGGAATTTGTGGATAAAGCTTCTGGATTGGATCTATACTGCCTTTATATTAAAAGGAAAAAAAAACACCACAAAATAAAATTGTAGCAAGTGCAATTATATATTTTATATTGTGCTACAAAATGTCTGTATGTGTCTCTATTTTTATTTATATTGGCATTGATTGAAACAAGAGGATGGAGGTCCCTGGCTCATACAGCTTACAATAAGAGGGTAATAAGTGCAGTAAAATAAAGTCATGGGTCATTAGCCTATTAGTTCCAATCATACCCATAAATAGCTACTTAAGCATAAAGTGAATGAAAGACAACAGAACCAGTGCTAGTGCTAGATGTAGGATTGGAAATAGTCAGGGACTGCTCTTGGCAGAGGAAGAGGACTGCAGAGGTAGAGGATTGTAGAGATATGGGGTACCAAGTGAATAGGCCGTATTGGAGAGGAACATAGTAGATGACTAGGAATATACAGGCATGCAAGTGTACATATGTAGAGACAGATGTTGTGGGAAAGTCTTTTCCTTCTGGGGAGAGAGGGCTAGAAGGCTGAATTTATAATGGAATGGAGTGACGACAGGTGGAAAGGTGGGGGACTAGTTAAAAGAGCATTGCAATAGTCCAAGTGGGCATGCAAGAGGGTATGAATGGTGGCCTGGCAATGTTACGGAGGAAGAATAGGTTATTTTGCAGTGGTACCAATTCTAAAAAGTATAATATGTAAATTTATCAGTTGGCTTTTTTTCTAGCATTTTGTGAAAGTATATTATCTTAAGTTTCACAGAAATCATTGGGACTGAGAGAGTAACTGTTTAACAAACAGATAAAAATATGACTGCCAGGAGTGGGGCCCCTGACAAATCTTAAAGTAGGGCCCCATATGCTGAAATGTTTGTTAGGCTGGTGCCAGGAACAGAGAGTGAACAGTATGGGTCTGTTTCCATCATGTTAAGATTGGATTGGAATATATTACATCTGAATTTGCATAGGATAAGGAGCAGGTACCTAACGATAGGGATCAGTTGGGGCTGTGACTGGACCTGAGCCCCAGGGGATCCAGCTGCTCTGCTGCAATGGGTTCCTTCACTGCCAGCCCTGCCGTGTCTGCAATTAGTTGATAACCTCTGCTCCAAGTGCTTGTTTTTTCTTTAATTGCTTTGATTATTCTACAAAAGCAGTAAGCCTAAACCTGTAATTTTAACACTTGCTGTACTTAATGCTCAGTGGCAAATAAATAAAAAGCACTTTTTTACAGGCTTTAGTGTCCCTTTAATATCTTTTAAACAAGCATTTAAAAGAACCTTATAAAACAGAAGAGAGTATTATTTTGTTATAACCTGGGTGCTAATTCACTTGAGAAGGAGAATTTAAAAATTAATTTTTAAATGCATGACAGGATTGTGAATGTCTATAAATGTAATACCTGGCCAATGAAATTTTGATATAATTCTATATATAAACGTGCTTTAGTTAGGACATCTGTTACTGTGCCCAAACTGGGAATTTTGGTAGTTTAGCAAGTTCTGAGAGATTAGCAATGTTCCATATAAAAAGAGATGGCTCCCATACTTTAATTTTAACAGAATTGTTTGCTAGACTTCCACACCTTTTGGGATTTTGGGATGTGGACTGGATACTTATAATAGAAAGGTCTGATGCACAATAAAGAAATACCTGTCATAATTGAGAAATAGAGGGTTTGGCAAATGAACTGTGATAAATTGTGATGCCAGGAAGTATAAAAGTCAAGCCACATAGATTTTTAAGGGATTTGTGATTGTGTGGTGCATTCCCCTTTTCTAAAGAAAAAAGGATTTAGGAATCTAAATTAAAATGTATTTTAATGGTAGTGTTTTACTGGTATTTTATTTGAATAGATACCATTCCAATCCAGCTGGAGAATTTCTTTTCTGGTGTTAATAGTCCTTAAACTTTTTTTTTCCTTATCAAGGGGCATGGCATAAGGTGGGACACTGAAAGTCGCTCTGATTAATAACAGTCCCTAGATTAATAAAAAAAAAAAAACAAGAGCACGTATAGATAAATTACAGCCAGCTTGTTTAAAATGAAAGGGAAAGTTTAACCTAGTTACAAGTTTTGTGTAATCTCATTTCAGTTAATCACAAAGTATGAAGATTTCATTTATAGCCACGTACAAACCCACTCAGAAACAGGGAATATATTTTTACTTTATGATCCACATACCCAGATATCAGACGTTTACTATTTATTGACGTCTATATGCCGTATGCATGCTAAAGCAGTATAGAAATATTTATTTCATATCAAGTAAAATCTGATTTATTTTATTCCGTTTCCACTAGGGGACAACTGTTTCCTTTTGTTTGTTTGCATTTCTTAAATACATACAATGATCACATCTTTGTGATTTTAAACTGGCAAATTGTTCTGAAGTTGGGAGGCCCTCTGAATAAATAAAATTGGCGTTGTGCACTTATACCACCTTCGGGCTGCTGCTGGGCATGTCTGTACCCAGCAAGTGCCAAGTGCTTCTCGGCACCCACTCGGCTCTCACTGGGTCCTTTCATCTCCTTTAATGTAAAATAAACAAACAAAGCTAACATTACGTCTCTAAATTGAAACAGGTAAGATCGCTTTAGCATGGTTTGGTCAGCACACAAACAGGATTATTAAATGACCATTAAGGATATAAAGGAAACTCTGGAACTCGAGCTTGAGATTTGCTAACACTGAAATGTTGGGCAGATGTTAATACTAATGATTTTAGTAGTACAGTAAAGGATAAAAATCAAATCTATGTAAGAAGTACTTTTCATGTTTTGAATCATTATACTACTTGAAAGTAACCGGATTATTAGAAAGTGTTTTAGACTTCTCAAACCAGTTTTTAACTGCCTTTTTATAATAAGGTAGATCCTGAAGAACATAACAATGCAATTTTAGGCATATTCATCAAATTGTAAATTGTCTCGTAGATGTGGGACTTCACAACAGTTGCTAACTTTGCATATTCAGAAAAGATCGTTATTTTCTGCTATGTGAATTCTTGCAAAGTCTGCCACTTTATGCCAACTTTGTTTTGTGTCTATTTGATGCAGATTCACTGATAATCAGAGTAATCGTCATATGTCAAAGTGACAAAATGTCGAAGTTTACTTGTGTGACTGTATGGATTTGACTCTGTTTGATTTCTGGTAGTATTCTGGTAAAAATTCCCTTTCAAAATGTGGCAACCAAGTGCTCACATGAGTTAGAAACTGTCTGCTATTGAAATGCATGTAAAAACAATTGTCATTTTCACAAGTATTCTCCAGCAATGAAAATGTGACAAAATGGGGACCTTTCTCATGATACTATATTTCATGCATATTGCCAGTATGTTTGCCTGTAAAAAAAGAGATAGTTATGGTGGGATAAAGTGTGTCATTTGAGGATGACAACATTTTGCTATTTATAAATAATTCACTATAATACTCCACTGCAAATACTTGCATAAAATGCTCAGAAAGTACAATGCAACAATTCTGTTCCATTGCACAACAATGCGCTAACTAGTAAATATGAGCAACTGACCTCACAATGGGGAATTGATGCCAGCTGTCTAAAGCAATTCCATTTAGCTATAAGACATCACTCTTTGATAAGTAAATAAGTCCCTTTAAAGTCAATGGTACTAACATATGAGACTGATTTGGCAGGACATGTATGTTGCTTGAGTGCTCCAGCGAAGTGATACATGATAAAAACAATGGAAATACTTACTCTGGTTATGGACCGCTTATCTTCTACAGAATATAAAGGGTTGCTTAACTTAGTAATGCCTAAATAATACTGCTGATTACCCTTTGTCTCCACATGTGTAGATGATCAGTAGAATCACTGATAGATTAAACACATTTTTTGCATGTTGTGAGCTCCACAGAAGAATGACAGCAATGTTATTTTAACGTAACTGGAGGCTGCATATTCGAATGCTTCTTTGTGGCAGTCACTTACCTTAAGGAGACATCTAAAGCTAGGAATGATGGTGAGGGCTTTCTTTTGAAGTTAAACACATGACAAATTTGGCTTTTAATCTCATATCCTGTTACATCTGCCATTCTATAATAAGCAGAAAGAAGTGAAGAGATAAGGGTGAGTGTTTTGTTCACATAGTCTTGTACACTTCTCTTATCTAGGTGAGAATCAAATAGTTCCAATAAGGAGTTTCCCAGAAGCCCTGACTCACTAATCAGATTGGGCTGTATGTGTAAATTAAGATATCAAAGTAATAATTATTTTGTATTTGATTTACAATTTTTGTGAACATTTTATTTAATATTAAGTGCCAAGTAAGTAAGATCCACTTATTATTAATCCATAAAAATTGTGTGTGCCTTTACATTAAAATGACTCATTTCTATGTACATATGATGTTTAATACCAGTTTTTAATTATTGTATAGCACCCATGAATTTAAGCCCTTTTGGATTTAGAACTGTTTAAGCAGCACTACATTTTTTCTGTTATTATTCTGTTTTAAGCAATTAAGAATGAAATACGGTTTACAAATTATTAAACTTAAATTTAAAAAACTGCTTCACACTTTTTCCTTTTACCAATCAGATAGTGAGGCTTAAGACAAGTGTAAGATGTGAGTAGCAACAAGTTCCCAGTCAGTGAAATGTGTGCATATCTCTCTTAATTAATCTATGAATGTTTAGAGTTTATGTTATTGGAAATAGATTCGTTCCATTGTTTTACTAAGATAATAAATAAGAAAACCATCACTTTGTGTCCTTTAATAACTTTACTTTGATTCTATTTTTTAATCATTATTTGGTGTCATTGTAGCTGTTAAATTCGTGTTGAAAATGGTAAGGAAACTTAGCAGATTTCTTGCTGAAATTCATGCGTCCCTTGTCTTGTGAAATACAAAGCCAAATAACCAGCACCCCTCTGTTCAGGTTTGAGAGATTAGCTCACACACTTGATGTTAAACCTTGTCCATGATGCTTGCATGGGGGGCTGTTGCTAGGGCAGTCTAGTAAGTGTAAATGGTTACTAGGGACCTGGCATCAAGGGTTGATGTAGTTGCCCACAGTCACGGTCACGGGGGGAATTACACAGCGACAATGAAATTGTTATTCTACATAATCTGCTCTTTGGAGGAATACTGGGGGGAATGGGCTGGCCCCAGCATGCAGCCAGGGCTGTGATCACAGAAGCGTGCTGGCTACAAAGATCGTACAGGGCTTCGCCTTCTGATCTGAGAACACCAGCGCTCCAGACTTTAATCTGCTTTATCAGCTATTTCTCTGACACAAAGGTGTTTACTTACTTTAACATCTCCCAGGACTCTATTTCTCCTTTTGTGTGGTCTTTATCCCCCAACAAGGTTTTAGCCCAGATTACAGATGGAGTTAAGGCATTTTCGCAATAGTGTGTCAGATCTGTGACATTGGAGTGGAGAATAAAAATATAATGGAGTTCCGCTAATAAATCTGATGCTTTAGTCCTTTTTTGATGGCTTTAAAATGACTGTTTCTAACATTTATTTAAAGAGCAGGTGCTTTAGCTCTCTTGTGCTGAATTCACAGGGAGTCTTCATATTGCTGAGACGAGCAAAAGATTATGACATTAGTGATTTGTTTCTCTTAAGTAACTCTACTTTTCAATGCAACTTAGTGCTTAATATTGTGGTTCCCATAAGCTCCACAGTACTGGTTTATTGGTTGATAGATCATGCGTGTCAGTATGCACAGTATGTATGTATGTTTTTTGTGTATTATGTATTTAGAAATGCAGTTCCCGCACACCATGTAATCAATCAGCAAAACTTTAATTCACATCCCTATAGTATAAAAGATGATGTAACAAGGTCAAGGTTTCGACTGTGGCCTAAAAGCCTTTTTCAAGTTCAATAAAACAAACTTTGCCTATAAATTCTACCCACCTTAAAAACAAGAAATCACCTCTGATGTTGATTCACACCACAGACACTGTTGGCCAGAAGCCCCACTCCATGTGTAGTAATCACCTGATGTCATGAGCCCCTTCTCCCAGATGACTGTGTGTGATGGGTAATGCATCCACTATCACAATCGGGTGCCCCTAGATCCATTCCATCTACTGCATTAGGCAAACCAATATAACCTCTTAGACTGGTGATCATTCATCCTAGCGGTTCACACAGCAGTGATAGCTGTGCTCTCTTTCAGACCTCTCAAGACAAAGCACAGGCTGTAAGTCTGGGGACACCCGATCTGCACAAATAAAACGGAGAATAAGCAACATCAGTGGTGCATCTTATAAACATTATCTTAATCTACTTGTACAAAAGATTCAGATGAAAGAACTGCAATATAAATAATGTCACGTTGTATCAAAGTTATAAGGCTAACCAATTCAGTCCTGCAACATGCATAATTAATAGCCATTATGGACAATAAAGTAACACATCAAATGTCACGTTGTATCACAGTTATGAGGCTAACCAATTCAGTCCTGCAACATGCATAATTAATAGCTATTATGAACATGAAATAACGCATCAATTACCTAACAGTAACATATTGTGAAATCAAACTATGTAATGATACTTAGTACAAACGACCCATAAACAAAAATATACTGAAACCCCACCATATCCATTTAATGAAGCTCTAGAAAACATGTAAAATTAATTTGTTCATTCAGGACATGGGACTTAGTCATGCTCAGTCGCCTGATCCAGCGGGATTCTAATTGTAGTAAATGCGGTTGCCCTGTCTATCATCTAATGGTAGGCAATTTATCCCTATATACCTGAACCAGTTATATAATAAATATAGTAAAATGGCTTCCATGATTATTTGAATGAGGCAAGAACTGCCGCAGTGCTGGCTTATGTATAAAGCTTGACAGTGTTCTGCGTCCATACCTTGCATAGTCCACAGAACAAAAGATACCCAGAGAACTGTTGATTTTTGAAAAAGGTGAAAGAAGGCTGATGTGATTTGGTTCTAGGTCAGTAAACGTTCTACAGTTAGTCAGCTTAGAGTCCAGTACAACATTCTTTCTGAATGACCCATAAAATCATTTTTGGCTCCAAACACTAATGGGTCATATTTACCAATGCCATTAGAATTTCATTCTTTTATGCAGAAAAAAAGAAACAGTATTTGTAGTGCGCTAAGAAAGAAAAAGACTGAGGGGGTTATACTCTAAAGTCCGAATTGTCGTGTAAAGGTTCGAATTCGCCAGCTAAACACAGTCGCAATAGACTGCTACCGTCGCAGTTGCAATTTTATAATGAGAATATTGTTGCAGTCATGACTTTACAAAGGAAACTTTGTCAAAGCTTTAACTTTAAAAATTGACGTGGTCGCAACTTTATAATGGGAGAATTGTCACAGTCATGGATTTACTATGGGAATCCACTGTTTGCAAATTCGACAATCGAATTCTCAATTGGGCAGTGGGAGAAATAACCTGGTCTGGTGAGTTCCAGATCCTGCTAATTCAAACTGTTGTTAGACTGTGGAGAGAGATTTATGAGTATTATATGGCGTATGAACATTTTAGAGTAGTGATGAGGCCACTTTCAGAATGAAATGCCTCAGGGTGAAAGTAAAGCATCATGTGAATTCTGTAGGTCAGGATATCTGAACAATGTTCCGCTTAGGTATTTTCTTTCATAGCAGCGGTATATATGACACAAGGGTAAGAGTGTCCAGGAATAGTTCCATGAGTGTTACAATGAATTCAGTTTAATGTAGTGACTGCTGTGCATTTACCAGATCTTGGACCAAATGAATATCTGTGGGATGAGATGGAACAAATTGTTCTGGATAGAGATCCACTGCCAACCAACTAAACATAACTGTGGAGTTAGCATTCGCCAGTAGTATCCCTGTAATAAACTTCTGACATCTTGTTGAGTACATGTCTCAGTTAATTGAGGACAGGAGTAAAAGAGGATGAAATATAATATTATGATGGTGTCCTAATGTTTTGCACACACTGGCATGTTTTAAAAGAAGCATAATGTGACTTTTTTATTTTAAACTCATTTTTAAAGAATTTTTGTTTATTTATTTATTTTTTTTTTAGGAAAATGACATTCCTTAAAAATGTTATTGAAAACAAACTCATTTTTAATGCCGTCTCCTGACAGGTTTGTAGG
This sequence comes from Pipa carvalhoi, assembly GCA_021901965.1. Lineage (NCBI taxonomy): Eukaryota > Metazoa > Chordata > Amphibia > Anura > Pipidae > Pipa > Pipa carvalhoi. Next base: position 13,248 of record JAKJJM010091187.1, read on the forward strand.
GGCAACAGATTTCATGAAAAATAAAAAATAAGTTGCATTTTTATGAACAGCATTTTTGTTAAAATTTTTCATTTCATTAATTTGTCATAATGAAATTTAAAAAAAAAAAAAAAAAAGTGAAAAACCTCTTCTTGTTTTGCCACTGAATCAATTTTACAATCAGTAGTGAAAAACACTGCAAAAAAAAATCTGTTAAGTTTATAAATATGTATAATCTACCAATGTCACTTTTTCCCTTAGAAAAAAATGTGAATTATATCTATGTAATATACAGTACATACACCAAGGAAGTGCATGAAACGTCCTGTAAATTATAACCGTATAATTGGCTAGTTCTGACATCACAACTGTAAGATTATAACTTAATGGAACCATTACTTCACTTTCCTGTTGAAAACATAATTTTAAAACATGTTGATGCTTCTACTCCCCAAGCCATTTCTCTTAACTGACTCTGCATCCCACAAACTGCCACTTTATCCTTCCTGTGAGTAAATACATTACGGGAGATTTTGAGACTGGTAGTCCCACATGCTCTGAAACGTTATTTTAAGGTTGCAAACAATTTTCTATGATATGATAAAAGGAGTAGTTATCTAAGGCTTCTGTAGACATATGATTCTATTTTGTGTCTAAATACTTTACAATGCACCATGGGAAATGTATTAAATGTACGGTATTAATGCAGAACATGCATTTAAGTGAAACAAAAGAACAAATTATCACCAACTGGTTCTTCTGCACTAATACCCTCTTGTGGGTGTCATGGCATTATGGGAATTGTAATCTTTGTGAACAAGCTACAGTATAACAATAAAGCCTTAAACTAAAGTATTCTAGGTGATACAATGGCACAAACAAGAGCTGAATCTAGGAAATAAATGAGAAAAGCTGTTCTAGCAACAATTGCAGGTTTCAAGGTGTAAATGTATTTTATTTTGTTTCCCAAAATCGCTATGTGTATTATAGAGGATAATGTATCCTTATCTGTAACTTATAAGGATATTAAGTGTCATCTCGGAGTTCCATGGCCTGTATAAAAGCACTCGGCCTGCGGCATCTATTGATATCCTTATAAATTACAGATAGGAGTACATTATCGTCTATATAAATCTCTACTTTTGACATGAAAGAGTGATGTTTATAGCTTAAAGAAACCATCATCACACTTATCGTTCATGCTAAAGTTAAAACTTTTTTGCCCTCATCCTTTGAGTGCCTCCAGAGTGATTTAAAGAGGCGGTACTACTTTGTTGGAATCATTTATATGTGGTGTTTTCTGTAAAGGGGGAGTCACTTACTTTTATAAAAGTTGATTTTGCAGCAATTTGATTTACAGCAAGGAAGGAGAATAGTGCAACACTAGAAAAAACACAGTATAGTTTAGGCAGGTCAAGGTCAAGGCAGACTGACATCATATAACCAGCAAAAGGCAAAGGCAGAAAGAGTTCATACAACTCTAGAATATAGACATTCCTGAGGCAAGCAGAGGGTCAAAACTAGTATATCAGCCTGAAACAGGCACACCCATATACAAACAAAAAGAGAGTCCTATAATCGGGCAGTAAACATCCCTGGGCTTATAAAGGATGCTAATTGGAATCTAACTTCATGCGTAGCAATTATATGTAGCTAAGAGCTAATTAACAAGCACAAGCCTCCTTTGCAAAACTCAGAACTTTCTGTCAGTTGCAGCGTAGCAGAGAAATAAGCATTGCAATGCAACAGGTCCTGAGTTCGAGTCCCATCAGGGAAGAAATCATGTCCTCAGTGGGCATTTCACAGCATTCTCACTGTAAGTGCCAGAGAAACTTTTCCAGGTACTGTATTCTAATCCTATAGTAATCCTGCCTGAATCTCTGTTTATATGGTACCCTTATTAGTTGAGAGACCTGTGTCTATGTATCAATCAAGGTTTAAGAGAATCCTTTTTATTGTGGTAAATTTAAAATTAATTTAATAAATTATGGTACAAAATATGGTTTAATGTCTGGTATAAACTGGACCTTTTTTGCTGCTGAAATACCAAATGTCATAAAGTGTATTCCATAAAGCTTAGTAGATGTTTGCTTGAGGTTTCTGTGTGGTAGCCACAAAATCGAGTTTGATAATCTGTATGTAAAATCTGTGAGACTTAGTGCTTGCTTTCTAAACTACTGCATGACTTTTAAGTAACATCCCAAAGGATTATTTTACTATGTTGCACAAACTTTTCCTTATTCTGTACATAACTGGATTAGGCTAGGATTCTAAAAATGTGTAGAGTTTATTGAACTAAATAATATGAATTAGGGCTACATACAAAATGTATAGCTTATAAATCATGTTTTAATTACTTGGTAAGGAATTATTGCTTTGATTCATAATTGCAACTTGAAGAATAAAAGGTGTATATATATATATATATATATATATATATATATATATAATACTGGTAGGTAAGTAGGTTTACTATGCTTTAGTTTGGGGTAACTGAGAAGCTTGCAGAGAAACTGGAAATTAGAGTCTGAACAGTGCAAAGATTACTTGTTGAGGAAAATATGATGTTATTCCAATTATTTTTCTGTAGCATCTTAGCTAGATGACTAATGCTTATTCCCAAGGTTTGTGGTTATGAAGAGTGGGGTAATAATTTCATCAGCTGTGGGTCATAAACGTATGGTTTTACCTGAAATTTGCAATAGCGGAAATATCTTTTACTATGACTTTACTCTTGGGTTTTTGTTTTACAGTGGGCAACTGTTGACCTCCCTGGGGACTGATTTCCGAAGAGGCGCTGGAGTCCTAGATGTTTGCTATGAAACACCGTATACCTTGTTGTCCTGTGGATATGATACCTACATAAGATATTGGGATTTAAGAACAAGCACAAGGTACCAAATAAATATACAGTGATAACTTTGATTTTACATTTTTTCTTTGCATAGGTTGATATTTTTATAGTAAAACCTTGGGGTTGGATCCGTGAGATCAAATATGTAGTGATATTTGGAGGGATTTGTGGATTATAAATGTAATTGTCGCATACACTGCTAGTCTGAAGCGTTTAAAACTAAACGCATATTTTCTTTGATTAAAGGCAACCTACTGAGGGGGGGGGGGGGTCCAGGTGTGACCTGAAACGTATTGTGATGAAATAAACACTGCTTTGTTTTTACAACTTAAGTGCCTAAGCTCCAGCATCATTTTTATTATTTTCTGATTACTCGACATCCTAACGGTGATGTTATATGCTGTTGAGCTACCTGCATGGAATAGCAGTATAGTAAAGCCACTCCAGTGGATGTGTATTAACTGCACATATGACACTTTTAGCTCCATTGGTTCCACACCCACAAATGAAGGCTGTAAAACACTGCAATTCAATTGGAAGAAGAGAACACCAGAAAATCCTCTTACTAGCCCAAGCACAGAATTGTGCACCCATAACACCCTGCTGTCAGATTCAATGGAGCCACAAGCATATTGATAATAGTTAAGTCTGCTTAAAACTTAAAGAAGAACTATAGTGCCAATATAACTGCCCACATACATATAAAACAACTTTATACTAAGCCAATTGCTACCACAAATAGTTAAAAAAAAGTTTAGGGAAGGGTTAATTCTTGCTGTCAGCTTGATTTATACAGTTCTAATGGGGCTGACA
>JAKJJM010091331.1:0-13002 GCA_021901965.1 Pipa carvalhoi
ACCCAAATACTTATTACAAATCTAGATACACCAACATAGTTTAATCAAATACGTTATTATATATCCATGTCTGCTCATCGAAAGCTAAAAGATATAAATATACTTCATGCACATGCATTATACGATATTACATACCAAATCTAATAGACAAAACTAAAAGCCACAAGTAAGCATAAAAAAAGATGCACATGGCATGCAGTAACAAACTGAACTAAACAAATTATAAAGGAACAAAAGGGTGGGATGGAAAGAAGGAGAAAAGAAAAAGGAAATAGAAAGAACACATATAACTAATCAAACAACAATATACCAGTAATAATCTCAAATATACTGTTTTATAACATATGTATGCAAATGTATAACCATATATGCTCCCTATGATATTCATATCGTATAACCTTCTCCTTCTCAACAAAATTTGATGTTAAAACTACATACCATATTTACCGGTGTATAAGACAACTCCCCAACTTTTCCAGTTAAAATAGAGAGTTTGGTATATACTCGCCGTATAAGACTACCCCTCTTTCAACGCACAACAAATAAAAAACTTGGAATAGCAGAACTATAATGTAGAATAAACATAGTAGTGCAACATAACAGAACAGTCACTTACAGCAATCCTGGTAACACATTGAACTGTAACACACAGCACCCATTAGTAGCAGCGCCAAAACAGGAATAGGGCAGACACTGCATGGAAGCAGCTCAGGAATAGAGGATCCTGTACAACAATAAAATGTACAACGACTGCCAAGATAAAAATACTGACATCGTGTATGCTGGGCGCCGCTGAGGAGAGTCGGCTCTTCTCAGCGCTTCCTGGTTGGACTAGCCAATCGGGAGCCGCTGATGTTGTGACGTCAGTGGCTCCCGATTGGCTATTCCAACCAGGAAGCACTGGAGAGAGCTGACTCTCCTCAGTGGCTCCCAGCATACAGCCCACAGTGTAATGGGCGCTGCGCTCGTGCAAGCGCCGCTCGTTACACTGTCCTAAAAAACTATACCCGGTGTATAAGACGACCCCCAACTTTAGAGAAGATTTTTGGGGTGAAAAAGTCGTCATATACGCCGGAAAATACGGTATGTGATGTACACTTATATATTGCATAATATTATATACTGGACATGTTAAACTAAAACTCTTAATAAAAATAAGATTGTTAAAAAAAAAAAAAATCTTACATTTTGCATGATCTAGCTGGTTATTAGGGCTTTTTAATGGGGTGCCCTCCAGAAATGTGCTCTCTTTTATCCATCCTCGAATGGAACCAGTCTCTTCTCCTCGCTGAGACAGAAATACTTGAAAATGTTTGTCAGCTGCACTAATCAATGAACACACTGACACACAACATTCACCTACAATGAAAAGCACAAATGTGAGTAAAGTAATGCTCTCAGTATAGCCATGGTCAAATCCAGATTTGGTGCCTTCTTAAATTGTCTAAAGAACAGAAATGCTTGTTATCTCCTGACAAAAGGCATTAAATGCAACACAACTATACCACCATAATATGATGATACATTTGTAACCAGTGACCTGTTACAGGATGAAACATCCACAAGATCTGATTGATGCCAACATTTTATAATCATGAAAACAATATAATCTATATGTCAAGCCCATCCCATTCACAATTACAGTAGACCATTAGAAAATATTATCTACCACCACCAACAAAACATCATCTGATATCATTGTGGATGTGAAACAATAGCTTGCCATACAAATGTAAAATCAATGAAGAGTTACACTTAATCTTCTGTAATTCAGGATTATCCTAGTGTGTGACTTTTCATCAGTGATTTACTTTTTGGCACTCTTCTATATTCATCTATTTACTAACTTTTCTACAACTTAAAATATGACTATTTACTAGTCACTGGTACTAGCAGGAGCCTTATACCAAAAGGCAATAGACAACATGGGGTGAATAGGACACATAAAATATTTTATGCCAGACTGATATGTATGGGAACCTGTAAATAAATGATACTGCTCCTTTAAGTTGATATGACATGAGTAGAGCTCTTTTCCTTATATTAGACATGCAGAAAGATAGAAAATAAAAATATTCTCACTGTATTAAAACATTTGTAAGCTCCCCCTACCGTATGAGTCACCCCCATCTGTTGGTCGGATGTTAAGCAGCATATGTCCATTCTGAGCACATCTTCTTTCCTGCCCAACCAGAGTTATCTGGAGTAAATTACACAGATATATTTATTGCAAGTATACACAAATAATGCATTGAACTATATACTTCCATAGACATATCTCTTACTTCTGGGAGGTCTAGATCTGACCATCCTAGCTTCATAAATGCTGAGCCCTCAGTGCTGTGAGTGCTGTTTACATTGCTCTGGGGTGATCCTGCAGAAGCAAAATACAAGAGGTAGGTAGGGAGCAATAGTGGTACAAGACAAGAAGATTAAGGTACATTTTGGCAAAAAAAGGTAAATTTGGGGCACTAAATAAGAGGAAGAGTAAATTAAAGGGCCAGTAAGGCCAAAAAATAGAAAATTGCTGTTTGGATTTGCATGACCGATATTCATTTGCAGTATTTGTAAAAATGGAAACTTTGAAGTTACTTTATGTTTTTTTCTGTCTCTGCTTGTTGCAGCCAAATTGGATTTTCTGGGGCTCTTCATGAATATGTATTATCTAAAGTTCCATAGGAAACAATGGTACATGGGGGTTTGTTTACTTAACTGATAAAAGATTTCTGAAATCATGAGGAAGAAAACCAAATAATAAAAATCAGGAATCAGTAAGTATAAAGATTACAGGAGGTACCCATGACCATTCAACTGATGGCTCTCCAACCCAGAATGCATTGCATGGACATTCTACCCTTGCTATACTTTGTCAATAATGAGCAATGGCTGGTAGCATATGGTGCATCTTTATAAAAATAAATCAGTAAATTGGAATTATCTTTGCATCCAGTATTTGTCTGCACATAACCATACACCTTCTCTGGTGTATAAACAGGAGCCCATTCCCATGGGAGAAAACTGGCCTGAGGCAGAGAGGTTAATGGAATATGTACTGTTGCATATGATTATAGGGAGTATTATTGAAACCTAGTGGGTAGGGTTGTTAAACTAAACAGGAAGTCCTTGTTGCACTGCAGTCAGTGATATGTGTGCACTTTCTAATGAGAGAGACAGACACACCTTTACCCAACTACACTCCATCTGTAGCCACCCAGTACTTATTCTGTGTAAACTGTCCAAGTTACATGGATATCCATACATATCTCCTGTATTTACTCCATTACAATTTATACATATAGGGTGTATAATTTCATCTTCACTATAATACTATAATATATATATTTTGCCACAGTAAATTATTTTTTCATTGATGGGTGTCTACAGTAAAAGTTTCAAGGAGGGGAACATCATTATGTTACAACTGACATAACAGGATAATGGCAGTTATCCATTAGATAGATAGGGCAGGACAGACCCTCTGGGGTAAGGAGGCTGTGAACTGTGGTGGTCTTCTGGGGGTGAGGTACTTGCCTCTCCCCTCTGGACACCTATGCCCATGGTCAGTGTTTGTTATAATGTACACCTGTAGATATGTAACACAGCCATTTGTATTAGCTGTGAAGAGCAAAACTATACATAGTCCTTGTTTAAGGCAATTCTAAGGGAACTATGGGATAATATAAAACAAGATCCAGGAGTTGAAAGGCAGGATATGAGCTGCAGTGAGATGCAAGCAGGAGTGGAAGATAACTATCTCACCTCTCATGCACAAAGATCGGAACTCAATGTATGCTCGGGACCGGCTCTGTGTTTTGATGATGGCCTCAATACTATGAAATCTAATTGTGCAGCTGGTATCTGTGGAAAGACAGGGGTAAGGGTAGGTCATATTATCATATCTGAATGGAAAGTAAGAAAAATAATAAATTAGGGCAATAGAGGTGGAGAGAATGGTAGGTGAAAATGAATAGAAGGCTTAAGGGCCTATTTATTAAAGAAGAACTAAAACAACCAAAAACAAAGCTATACTAAATAAATAACTTATAGTAAGCTTCAGCGATGCAACTCCCAGATTCATCTGTGCTCTCTCTTCACTGCTTAGGCTGTCACAGCGCTTAGACTGTCACGGAGCTGGCGCGAGGCCCTGCCTCTTATGCAAATGAGTGGCGACGTCATCACGCTCATTGTGCCCCGTGAGAGGAGAGCTGTCATTGGGGGAGAAATTAGCGTGATGATGTAATCGCTTTTATTCACCGCTGATGACAGTGTGTGGGAGGAGCTTCAGCTGGCAGCTGGGCCCTCCATAGCGCTGTGAAGTATGCCTCCGTGCAGTGAAGAGAGAGCACAAAAGAAGCTGGGAGTGCATCGCTGGAGCTTACTATAAGGTACTTATTTAATATAGCTTTTTTATTTTTACTGCTTTAGTTCTCCTTTAAAGTGTGAACTGGACAGGCCCAGCAAATTTGTACCGCTTAACTGCAAGAGATGCAAATTAGCTACTCCTTATTTACTAAACAGTGGATTCCCCTGGAGAAGAAGAACAACCATGGATATCGTTCGATACATAGTTAGTGAAACAGTAGCAAACGCATAGTCATGAGAATTCATCCAAGTGACATAAAGTGGTCGTTTTCCTATGATTTCTATGAATTTGTTTAAAGGAGACAATGTTATGCTAACTGTAGAATTTTTAGACTAATGTTAAAATACTATTAATAGGTAAAATTAATTATAAGGAAGGACATTGTCACCACTTTTCACATTTTTGTCTCCACTACTGTCACCTTATAAAAGTCACCTACATTACAAGAAGTATTATTTACTGTACATCCCTTTCTCTGTGCCTTGGCAATTCACCACCTTAACATACTATGGGCAGTATTTAAGAAAGTCGGAAAGACCGCTATAGGTCTTTCCGACTTTCTCGCGGGAGGTTATCCTCCCGCGAGAATCCCGATTTCCACATTATGGATCGGTACAAATACCCGATTTCCACATTATGGAAATCGAGAAACACTGATTTCCATAGTATGGAAATCGGAACTGGGCAAATTAAGCCCAAAAAGACTCCAATCGAGTCTTTTCGGGCTTAATAAATACCGCCCTATGACTTTTAGTAAATAGCTGAACTGCACGTGCATGCTCATGAAAAAGTGAAGCATAAGTCTTTAACCATCATAAGGTGTCAAATTTGTCGCAATTGGATAACATTGCAGAAAATAACATAGTTTGATGAATATGTGGAATTAGGAAAGTATTGTGACACAAATTTGGACCTCTATGCTATTGTTCACACTTTGATGAATAACTCCATAAAATGCAGGATAGCACTGCAGAAGAGATGGGTGTGGAATCCTTTGTCACTAAGGTACTGAAGGTTCCCAGGTTTAATATCAGGAAGTTTCTGGGTGAGAGAGCAGGTATCATAAAGTTTTTGGGTATCAGAAGGTTTCTGGGTGGGTGACGGGGTATCAAAGTTTTTGGGCTAGATTCTCCATCGTCCGAATGGGGGCAAATATGCCTTTGCGAAGGCGGCTGCTCTGCCACTCTGTTCGAGAAGTGCATGAAGCGTGTCCACGACTATTTTGCAAAGGCATATTCGCCCCCATTCGGACGATGGAGAATCTGGCTCTTTGTGTGGGTGAGTAGGTATCAAGAGGTTTCTAGATGGGAAAGTGATTATGGGAAATGTTGGTTAGTTGGGGAGGGTGCAAAGTGTGTGTAGGTTCAAATCTAAAACATGTAGCTCACCTCTCTGAGAAACACAGTTAAGTCCAATCTCAAAGGTGGCAAACACTGGTGAGTGGTCACTGGTTACAATATCATTTGTGCAACCTTTAAAGAGATAACAGTATAGGTTAAAATAATTTAATTGTTCCATATGTGCATACAAATTGACATAAAGGTGCAATCATGCATTCTGGGAAACAGCCAAACATCATCATTTTCCAGTACAATCATCAACTTATCAAGATGCTTAATGCAGCTAAAGGTCATCAGAGTCTTGCCCCTCTCTGGTTTAGTGTGACTCACCATATGAAGTGCACTTGATATCTGTGTCTGGGTATGATGTCCAGAGGACACGGTCACTCCAGGAAGGTGCAAATATACGAGTCTAGAGAAAAAGACTCTGTTATTTTAACTCGCTCTGCATTTAAAGTTGGTGCCACAGAGACTACCTTCACATGGTAGTACGGACAGGGATAATATGTGACATTCATTCCAAACCAAGGAAAATAGTAAATACAGGTGTAAAGGCAAGTAAGCATAAAAATGGGGGATGCTGGGAGGAAGAACGATGAAACGGAGATCATGGGCATACTGATCAAGTGGTAAAATCTTTTGTCTTTTGATATTTGTCCTCAGTTTACTTTTTGATAATGATAGAAAAGGAAAAAAACTAGTTTGTAAAAAATGAAAAATGAGAATTACCTATTTAAAAAATTGCCAGTGTTTTTTGTTATTTGTCTCAATTGACTTGAAAAAGTGATTTGAATTTTAATAAATATCGTTAAAGGCTTATTCATCAAAGTATGAATTCAACAGGTTCAGTGAATTTGTGCTGCTACACTACGACAAAATGAAATTCGCTACTCCTTATTCATTAAACAGTGGATTCCCCTGATGAAGAAGTGAACAGTGGCAGATGCTATTTGATGCATAGTACGTTGAACAGTATCAGGATGCACAGTGATACAAATTCAGCCAAGCGGATTGAAGTAGCGTCAGCTTCCATTGATAACCATGGATCTGTTTAAATGAGAAAATGTCACTCTTAACTAAATCTTAGATTAATGTCAAAATACTATTAATAGGATTGATTTTAAAGGTGGACGTCACCACTTTGTCATATTTTGGTCGCTGGCATTGTTGCTGTATTATAATCTCCTACAGCGTAAAAAAGTGACTATTTCTAGTTCATGGTGTTGCTTTGTTGTTATATTTCCTTTGTCTTTTAAGTATACAATCACCTTTGATCTGGTGAAGTCTAACCGGTGAATTCACAGCAGTATGCCTTGGCACTCCAATGCGTGATAAATAGCCAAATTGTGCATGTATGCACACACAAAGTGATGCGAATATGAGCATATGTACGCAACTGTTGTAAACTGTTAAACTGCTCACGTATTTGCCACATGGCAGAGAATAATGGATTCTGATAAATACGCATAGAAGAGGTGGCGAATAGTCGCGATTCTGAAACTCTACAACTGTCCACACTTTGATGAATAACCCCTTAGTGTGAAAAGATACAAAGTGGAGAAATCAACACTCACAGGAGAATGCAGCAGTAATAAAAGCTGTTCTTAAAAATGGCAGCAATTAAATATAATGGCATAGCTCTATTAGAGTTAATGTTTTCTCCTGTTGATAAATATGTCCCAATGAGTCATACACAGAGACCTAAACACAGAAGTATATCTAAAGTAACGCGTGTTCTGAGCAGGTTTGGCATCACCCTTCCATTTTCAGCACCGCTTCTTCCTGGATCAATTAAAGAAACACTTAACTGGATCCAGGGTGCGACAGGTGCATATGCAGACTAGCTGTGGGGACAGTGTTTGCTGAGATTTCTGATAACCCTATGGTTACACCCATGCCTAAACAATAAAAAGCATAACATAAATTATGGCTCACTCCAGTAGTCTTAGCTTTCTGCAAATCATAGGTCCGGGATCCTCTCTCATAACGACAGGTAGGGGGAAATGCAATTGGATCCTCCTCTTGGGGTACATAGTAAAACAACAGAGAAAAGACAGACCATTAACTATCATTTTTCTGTTGTAGTTTTCTAATTATGTTAAAGCCAAGTGCTACACAATCACAAAGAGTCTGGTATAGTATAAAAATTGTTAGTTGTCATGCTTCCTAGAGCTGGATGCCTGCCCACCTACACAGCAGTCAGGGGAGAAGAACCATCGTTTGGGAGGTGACTATAAGCTTAATTGTCACTATGACAAGTTCTGCTGTGGAGATAGGAGAACATTCCAGAAGAGTAACGATTTCTGCAACACTCCACCAGTCAAGCATTTTAAAGTAGAATGGCCAGCTAGAAGCCACTCCAAAATAAAATAAAAATGACAGAATAAGGATGTAATTTCTCCAACCAAATTTGGAGAAAGTTAAGAGACCTGGTCTAAATACTTCCTGAATTCCCAGCATCTAAGCACTAAATTGTACATAGCTAAGATACGCTTTGTAATTGTAAAATAAATTAATTTAGCTAAGTTTGTAATAAGCAAAACTACATTCCTAACCACAGATACCTTTACATTTTTTTTTGTTGCAACCATGTTTTCATTTACTGAATACTCACTGAATCCTAAGAAGATTTTCTTTCTTTCACGCTCCTGACTCAGCTGATCCACGGGAAGCAGAACCTGGTATCGGCCACTGTATACACATTGCAATACATCCTATAGACAGAAAGAAGAAGAGACACTATCTTCAAATAGGGGAAAAGCCCTTTTGTCATAGGTCTGGACTGTCATGTGTACACAGCTGGGTAGTGTTTTATCCTTCTGGAGGCAGAACACGGGAAAAACATTGATATTCACTCCTCCACAAAGACTTTTCCCATTGGTCCTACTGCTTTCTTCTCAGTTTTGTTAGTAGTCTACAAAGTGGAGATACCTTTGTTTGTAGGAATCACTCCTCTGGGTCCACTGTCTGCCTGCTTAGGAAGATAGCTGCTTCCACCTTTTTTCACAAGGAACAGGGTGTAGTAGAAACTTCTCAACTGCTATATTACTGATAACATTTTTATGACTCCCTGATGACACAGTATTTGTATGGCTTGTTGGTGAGCATTATGTTCTATGGGAGATAGAAGGTACTATAGTGGCCATGAGCCTTTATGGTGATAGGAATGTTTTTATATCCTGTATCACTTAAAAATAACTGATGAGACCCATTAGTCCACCATATGTGCTTACCAGATGCTGACCTTAAAAATGAAGATTTGGGATGAGTGATGCAGTCAGCCATTTTTTTTTCTTTTTGCTTAACATAGTCTGTTATTGCTGTGTGGTTGTGTCTGTCCAGAGATTTAAGTTTTTTTTTTGTGTGGGTTTGGTGGGATAATTTTTGTATGTTGAGGATTAAAGGTTGTGAATAAATGTATTTTGTGAGTTTCAGGAATATCTAAGGTACAGCATAACAGTGATATCACTCCAGCATTTTGCATTGTGACAGGAATGTACTTTTTTTTTTACTAGTGAAGATCTGTTTAAGGTCCTCACCAAATAGCTGTTCATCAGTAAACAATAATGCTAATCTGCTTTTGGATGTGGCAAAAAATATCCTGAACCATGAGGGGCCACAGAAGAAAGGCAGCATCCAATAAGAATACCAACATACATATAGAGTATTATGTGGTAGGGATTACAGGATGGCAGTGCATTCAGAGAATGGGTAGTGATATGCTAAACTGCCATCTTCTGAGAATAAGGAAATGTACACAGAGGAGAAAAGTGTAAAATAATTTGATTGCATTGCTCAATTGAGGTATTTTTGTTGTCTTTAATTCATCCCAAAACATCAGGAAAGAGTAGCATGTTTCAGGAACCTGAGTAGTAAAAGTGCTGCACTTAATTTTTGCTTCTGATGGGCTAGAAGTGCTACCTGAATGTAAATATTTGTTATTTGTGAGTCTCTTTTGGTCAGCACCATTGTAAAGAGCAGTGCTTTATTAGCGCACCGCTCGCTACTCTGTCGGTGTTTTGCTGGCAAGCATGGTGGAATCTCAATTCTCCCTAGCACTTTCGGATTCCTTTGTCCAATCTGGATGTCAGTTGGTACAAGATTCAAATAGCTGAACCTTACTTCAAGTCAAGCCAAGTGTTTCTCAAGCGATGGATGCCTGTAGTGTTTCTGCTCTGCCTGCTGCAAGCAAGTTTTCAAGTAAGCCTCTTTAGTCTAAGTTCTGTTTGTGGGACTATCTGTTAGTGTTAGGACTTACCTAAAATGAGGTACCTTGATGTGGTGGCAAGCTAACCATCCTGTGCAGACTATGGGACTAAATCCTCATTGTTTTTTTCCAAGATCTGTTAGCATAATCTGCAGCCTCATCTCCCCCTTTCATCTAACCAGGCAAATACTTACAGTGTAATCAGGCCATGAAGCAACCCGAGACTGCAGTGAAATCTCCTCTGTCAGTTTATGCCCTCAATGGGCTTCCTACCTATGGGAGTCTGGGGTATTCAGGTTTATGCCCTTGTTGGGCTTTCCACCTATACGTGTCCGGGGTGTCCTGTTCCTGAGTTTGGAGTTTCCTGTTACCTGAGTCGGAGTGACCTGTTTACTGAATCGGAGTTTTGTGTTAGCTTTTTGTTTTTTGTGCACCCTCTGAATTCCCTCATTCGTCCCCATTTCCCCCCCATGCATGAGTTAGGGGCTTTTGGAGAGGGGCTTGAGGGGAAGGGTAAAGTAACGAGCGGCGCTTTATTAGCACACCGCTCGCTACTCTGTCAGTGTTTCACTGGCAAGCATGATGGAGTCTCAACTCTCCCTAATGCTTCTAGGTTGCTTTGTCCAATCTGGAGCCACTGACATCAGATGTGATGTCAGTCGGCACAAGATTCAAATAGCTGAACCTTACTTCGAGTCAAGCCAAGTGTTTCTCAAGCAATGGATGCCTGTAGTGTCTCTGCTTTGCCTGCTGCAAGCAAGTTTTCAAGTAAGCCTCTTCAGTCTAAGTTCTGTTTGTGGGACTATCTGTTAGTGTTAGGACTTGCCTAAAATGAGGTACCTTGACGTGGTGGCAAGCTAACCATCCTGCGCACACTACGGGACTAAATCCTCATTGTTTTTTACCAAGATCTGTTAGCATAATCTGCAGCCTCATCTCCCCCTTTCATCTAGCCAGGCAAATCCTTATAACCATGTGATGAAAGTGTCAGTTGTGGTACTGTGTCAGAACAAGTCAGTGAACTTCACAGTCATTCTTATTATGTGCCTACCGCGCCAACAGTAATGGAATCCTTGGCACTCTCTAGGTGCCCTGAAGTCTTTCCAGGGAAATTTCTGCTAAGTTGCCAGTAGTCATCTTTAACTAGCCATCTACACTTCAGTACTTTGGGAGGCAGGTGTGCAAAAAGCAGTCGCCACTGAAATCAATAACACATGATTTACTTGCTTTTGTAAGCATTTTGATGCCAGCTTTGAACACCTAGTGTGTCATTACTCTTAGTGTCCCATATGTCTTAGGACAAAAGAAAACTGAGGAGACACAGATGCATTGGGCCACTGGAGAAGCTGTTGGGAGCAGCCTACAGGGGAGAGGTGGAGAACACTTCTTTTTAGAAACATCACTGAAAATATCCTCTGTAAGGCTCATTCATTTTCCTTCCACCCCAGCTCAGTACTCGGGGACAGGCCTCCAATTACCAATTAGTGAATAAAATGTACTCCTGTACAGCATTTTACTTCCCTATAGAACCAGGGGGAAGCTGTCATTGTGGCTCCTTATTCAGATTCCCTAATTTACAGCTCAAACAGGATCTGACTAGAGAACCACAATCTTAGCTTCCCTGTGTGGTGCAATGTTCTGTGGAAACAACAGAGGATATCAGGCTAATTTTTAGTGCATCTTCTTTAGTCAGTTCTATGCTCACATCCTTATTTACCCATAGATACAAATATATAACACAAACATTTCTTCCTGGTCTCTGCTCTGAAATAAGGTCTGATTTGACTTGTATTTAAAACACAAATAAACGGCATTATGTGATTTCTAAAGCAATTAATTTAAACAGACAGCAACAAATGTAGTTAGTGTTTATATGATGAAGGCATGATTGGCCAGCATTTGTAAGGGTTAGGTGGGTATTTTAAGAGAAGAACAGCAAAAGAGGAGATGGTTAGATGAGTCACATGGAGAAAAAATAACGGATAACAGAACGGGAAGCATAGAATAGTGTCATTAGTGACAGTTTTTACCTGTACGGGCATGCTCAATCTGTAGTTTAAATCTCCAGCCCAAAAGAGATGTGTTAGCCTTAGTGGCAGCTGAAAACTCCTTAAAGACTCATCCCCAAGGGTTAGGCCCTTCATAATTTCCCCAAAACTCTGATTCCTCCTGGAAAAGAGAGAGAGAGAGAGAACAACACTTGGCACATTCATGATAAAGAGCTCCGAGGTTGGTTGACATAATGAAAATACATATTGCTATGGTTGCCTTTAGGCCCTAGAGTCAGGATGAATGCACAGGGTACCATGAAGGGGGTTGGCAGGCATAGCCAAATGCATTGACTTTTCTTTTAAAAAGAGGACTTGTCCTCCACTGCCATGTATATTCCAAATAAAAGATTGGTGAGTGTGGGTTGGGGTCTATTGTGCTCTTAGACTACAAAGGTGGTTATTATTACCTAATGCCATTTGCCATTAGCATGTATTGAATGTGAGCCTTTAACTGCTTAAAACAGTTTACAAACTAATTTATCTATCATGACCTAAGTAATGGCAATATAATTTAGCAGCCAAATAACCACCTAATTTTAAGTTTTGGGGAAATAAGAGCTCTTAAACAACCTCACAGAGAAAAACATAGAAATAATAGTAGTGTGCTAGTACGTTATACATTCTAGTTAGTTGAATCCAGTTTCTATGAATTTGCCATCAGACACCAGTATTGTGAGATTTAAAATAAACAGATGGAAACTGTAATGTATCTTTCTGGAATTTACTTAAGACACAACTTGTTTCAAGCCCCAAATTCACCAAGGAATACAATACAATATAATACAGTATTGTGGATATGAAATTCCAAAGAGAAATGCTCCAAAGCAATGAAGGCTTTGGCTCCATTAGTAGAAAGGAAGGGTTAAACAGCCTTCAGTGACAGAGGAGTTGTTGGATTAACAATTAGCACAGAGTACTGTGCTCTGACAAGGCATAAAGGGGGTCATTTCGGTAGGTCCGAATTTTCCATCCCAAATTCACTTATAGCGAACTCCCATTATAAAGTCGCGACCGCGACAATTCTTCCATTATAAAATCGCG
>JAKJJM010091341.1:0-16979 GCA_021901965.1 Pipa carvalhoi
GGTCGGGACCCCATTGGGGGTCGAATGACGATTTGCCAGGGGTCACCTAAGACCATTGGAAATATAGGGTTTGAATGGGGTCACCCAATAATAATTAATGAATGGGGGGGTCACCAAATCACAGGGAATTGTACTAAAGGGGTCGCGGCAATAAAAAGGTTGAGAACCACTGTTATAAACTGTGTCTGGTCTTTTTTTACTATTCTCTAATAGATGTTTTTTGGTTTAATCTCAGAATGGATTTGCTGTGATTTTCCATGTGAAACAGTTATAAGAAATAACACATTAGCCAGAAGAAACATTAGGGGCGAAATTTATTAAAATAGAAAAAAATTGATTTTAAATTATTTCCCGATTTTGATAAGTATCACTGAAAATTACAATCCAATTTGACAAAAATCGAAAAAAATCGGCCATTTCTTTTCGATTTCGCAATATCAGATGGTATTTAATCCGATTTTGCAAAAATCGAAAAAAATTGCAACCAATTTTTTTTTATATCGTGATATCAAAAAATCAGCCGTTTTTTTTTTTTTCTTAATTTTAATAAATTTCACCCTTAATGTGGTTAATTTTAATTGAACTCCCACAAAATGTGTATTGGGACAAATTTACAAAAACTTGCCACTATTGTATTAGTCAAACTGGCATCCATTGTACCAATCTGTGATTTAAAAATAAATGCAGTTTATTTCTCTGTATCTGACATCTCTCCCCGAGACCTTTCTCTTTATAAGTCTGTTATAGATTCTCCGTGTGTGTGTGTTGTACCCACTAATATGAGCCCAGGTGTTAACCTCACAATGATTCAATACATTCCAGCACCCACAACTCATCTCTGTCCTCTTTCCACATGTAAAAATGAGTCAGGCTGTGGAGTGGCTTTGAGTGAACAAGGCTGTCTTTCTTTTAGTGTTTCTGCCTGTGGGTCCGGGCCTTGCCATTCCCATTCAGCGCCTCTGGATTCAGTGTTCTCCCACTCTGAATCATACGTTGTTCCCCCGGATGGACTAGTACAAAATTAGGAGGTGGCAGGAAATATCAGAGCTGACCCTTCCTCTGTCTTTTTCTTTTCTTTTTGTAAGGCGTTTTGGAGCTGAGCTGTATCTATCATGTATTTTGATTACTCACATAATTCCCATTATGCAATGCAGAAATGATCAGAAGCAATTCAGTTAATTACCAGACAAGGAGCTTCCAAACCCCAGAATGTAAAGGCAGTCAAAACAAAGTACTGTTTGCAGTCATGTGTAATGAAAGTTAAACCTTCGCCTTTTCTAAAAGCCTTTTAGAAATATTCTATAGGTTACTATACCTGTATGTATCAGCTTTCCATTAAAGGACCAGTAACACAAGAAAAAGAGAAATGCTATTTGGTTTGGCATGTATCTTCAAAGATTAAGGGCCTTATTGAATAAAGGCTGAATAGCCGTGTAAAGCACTGAATTTGCATCTATTTGCCACTACCCCATGTTCACTTATTGACTAAACTCTGCAAAGTGTCGAATATGCGACCAATTCGGTGTCTATGATAGTTGCGGAATTATGGAGCTCTTCGTCTTAAGTGGATGAGTGGTGCAAAGGTGCGAATGCGATTAGGTGAACTGCTCTGAATTCACCTGTTTGACGTCGCCATTTCAAAGTGGCGAATTGGTGGTTGTTGGCAGGGCTCCAGTGTTGTGTTAAGCGACTATTCATTCAAAAGTGATAATGGCGACTGTGACTAAGTGACAACATGACCTAGGGACAAGGTGACATAGAAATAGAATATTCACAGAATACAATTAGTGGGATATGATGAGACTGACATAACTGCCCTTCACTTGTCGAATTCGTCTCACTCCGCATGACTTCTCATTTTACTTCTATCCACCTGACTACACCGCACTACACATCCAACAGTGTTCGTCACTGTCTGCCTGTTTGGCAAGTGTATTCTCCGCTTAGTCAACACTGAGAAGTGAATTTGCAATGATTTTGGCAAGGTGAATTTAGACCTTAATCAGTAAGGCCCTAATTTTGCTGTCTCTTGGACTTTCTTGGAGCATTTTATGAATATCTATTTCCTAAAGTTCCATAGGAAACTATAGGACTAGGCAGGAGATGGTTTGAAAAAGATGGCCGCAACCACCAAAAAGAAAAATAAATGTAAAATATTACAGGAATTCAATTACAAGCATGACAGGCATTTAATCTTCATAGTCTGTTGTCATTGTTTAACTGGTAAGCAGAGCACAGGAGGTACACCAGCGACTTAACTGGTTAACAAAGTATAATCTTGTGTTTTTCATTTTAATAAAAACTGGTTATTGCAGAGTGCAGTGCTATGAGTAACAATTGTACAGAATGTATGGGTGGTGCTGAATGCAAGCATTTTGGGCCTTATTCAAGAAAGTCTGAAATCACCTGTGTAATACACTTCGCTACAGTTGGAGTCGCTTCCCCAAGCAAATCACAAATTCACTTTTCATTATTCATAAAGCACTGGATAGATTTGTCGAACAAGTGGACAGCGACAAATGCTGTCAGATGTGAAGTGAGGCGAATTCACCCAGTGACGTCAGCTGCACTATGTTTCATTATCTCTATTTAGTGAATAATCTATTTCTATGTCACCTTGTCCCTAGGTCATGTTGTCATTTAGTCACAGTTGCCATTATCACTTTTGAATGAATAGTCGCCTTAAGCCACACCAGAGCCCTGCCATCAACCAAGTGGCGTAGCAAGCGGTTTTGGTGCCTGGGGCAGACAATCGTGCGAGCGGGGGGGGCATGGGGGTGCTAACACAGGGCGGCGGATAATCGTGCGAGCGCGGGGGGGTGCTTTCGGAGGTTGGTAGCTTTAGCGCCCCCTTTGCCTGCACTGCCCGCCCCTAGGAACGGTCAAAATGCCACCCCCACAATGTGCCGCCCGTGGCGCACCGCCCCCCACGCTACGCCACTGCATCAACCTCCCAATTCGCTTTTCTGATGTGGCAAAGTCAAATGGGTGAATTTGGGGCAGTACGCCTAGTCGCATTCACTCCATTGACAGACTCTGTTGCTTGCTGAATAGTTGAAGTACCTGTGCATGAAAATTAATGCAAAAAGCTCGGTAAGTTTGTGTCTATCATAGTTGCCCAAATTAGTTGCCTATTCCTCACATGACAGCGTTTGCTGAATAAGCGAACATGAGGAAGTGCCAATCACATGCGAATTCACACCTTTATGCAGCTATTTTGTACGTAAGGCCCAAAATATTTCAGTCAGATTTTGCTTCTTTATTGTTTTTGCTAATCATTTGCTCGGGATAATGAGTTTTTTTTCAGTAATGTGAGTTGTGCATACATGTATTTGTGTGTATTTTTATATATTTTTGTAAATATGCAGTGGAAGTTAGTTATATGCACACATTATGCTGTCAGTTCAAATCATACTATGTTTTTGTGAAAACAAATAGTAGAGAAATTATATATTGTGTACCAAATTCTGGGGCAGGAACGGGATAGCTACA
This sequence comes from Pipa carvalhoi, assembly GCA_021901965.1. Lineage (NCBI taxonomy): Eukaryota > Metazoa > Chordata > Amphibia > Anura > Pipidae > Pipa > Pipa carvalhoi. The sequence goes on from JAKJJM010091341.1 coordinate 3,493, forward strand.
TGGGACCCCAACCCATTGGAAGATTGCTTTCTGTTAAATGTAATCTTAATAGTGCTGATTGTTTAAAAAGCTATGCGCTTCTTTATTGGATAGTTATTTGCTATTATACAGGTTGGTATTCTTAACAGTGAGGAACTGTCTAAGTAAGCAGCATATATGAATTTTCCCCATGGCCATTCATTATGTTGTAAATGGGTGAACCTAGTGAATATTTGCCTACGGCAAAGCAGAGTAATGCAAATATGCATTAAATGTTTTGTTTGAAAATGATTCTGCTTTAGGAATGTTGTTGCTGTTCTGCTCAGAATATGTTAACCAAACATTTACCAAAACAATAGACACTACAATACATTATACAAAGTTAAGGTCTCCTTACATATTTTGCTTTGTCTGTATGGTATAAATATGCAGCTAGATAGCCGATGCCGGAACTTTAGGTTATATAGATATTTTCTGAACAAAGTGAGGATTTTTCTTGTTTTCATAAAGGCAGTAATAGTATGTGTTTTTGTATCTCTTCATCATTTCTGTTTAGGTCTGTTCTTGTATCCATTACCATTCTGACCTTCAATTAGATGGAACCTCTGTGACCTTTTAGTTGCTTTGTGGCTGTACATGACTCTTATGGCTGCTTTTGGGGCCAAGTGGAAGGAAGGTGGGAAATGCTTGTAAAAAGTGAGCTGTAGCATATGCACCTTTTAGTCATGTGTTTGGGACATTTGAGCAAATTATACTGGTGTAAAGCTAGATGTCTGTTTATATGGATAGTACAAATGTTTGTATTATGTTCACTCACTGTGCTTTTTACCCCTCTAACACATGAACAGAGTCTCCCCCTAAATTCAGACAGTTTCCATCTGTTCCTTGTGTGTTGGAGGTATTTTGATATGGTATTTTATACAAAAATGCTAGTAAATAAAGAATGGGATGGGAACTAGGGCAGAAAAGGTCCTGATTGGCTGGCGGAGCTATTCTGGTGCCCAATGATCTTGCAGCTTTAACCCCTTAGTGTATGCACCATTGTGTTTGTTATGTCACATATACATGCTTCATATTGCAGATGATACCAAGAGAGGCCCTCAATGAAATTCTTTTCTATTACAAGTCTGTGAAGCTCAGTCTAGCCAGGTAAACATAAGCTAGCAATACTGCTATAATAATGTAATATGTTTCACCATAAAGGGAGCTTATAGACCTTTAACCCAGTTGTGCATTCTAGCAATCTTTTAATAAATCATGTGTGTATTTTCTAAACCAGAGCACTGTCTGAGCTTTCAGTCAAGAAGCATTTAGTGCATCATTTCAATTCAGAATTTATTGGAAGTTATTTTTCATTTTCCACACACACAGTGCTTGTGTTTGAGGATGTGCTGACAATAATCATCCCTCATATAAGTGTTTTATTTTAATTATTACTATTTCAATTACTGATAAAGTTATTATCGCTATTATTAATATGCCTGCTATTGTGCACTTAATATTGCACAATATATATTTTATGTATAATGCTTCAGTTTGATCCATGAACATTTTACCAGCATTACTTTTTACAAACCATGTTTTTCACAAGCATTTATTAAATGCAACTGCTTCATTCATGTTATCACTAGCCTAATTACTAGTATATGTTGACACAGGGATTATCGAAAAATGTAATTTATAAGTGAAACAGTAAACCTTTTTAAATGAGATCTAAACTCATTATTTTTATAACTTTATATAACAAAGCTCTATGTCTCCATAGAAAAATAAGCAGTACAAAATAATTATACATTTAAAAATCAAGCCTCATATTCTATACATTTGGTCCTGGGGTCCGTGGCTCCCAGGAATTAAAGGCAGTATGTAGTTTGCCTAAGAATAGGCACTGCCATTAGAATGAGTTAAACCCAAAAGATACAAATGCCTCAGATGCATTTATAATTACTATATATTCAATCTGTGCTTCCAAAAATGTTACATTGAGTCAATAAAGTTTGATGTTTATCTGTTTAGCTTTAAGGCTAAGTTCACATGAGTGTATTATGCGCATCGCATAATACACTTGTATGAAAAAAAAACCTCACGGCGAATCTATTTTATTGTACTTGCCCAACATTGTGTGAACGCTCCCTCGGCGTTCGCGGCTCCTCCTATCTGGCCGCTTGCTTCGTACAGTGTACATACGCCGGCAAAATGTGACGCGTTTTGCGCTCGTGTGGCCAGAACAAGGTAAGTTCCATAGGGATTTGCAGCGTGACTTTTTTTTTTTCACACTAGCGTATTATGCACTGTGCACAATACACTCGTGTGAACCTAGCCTAAAAGTCCTAAATATATATTATCTAAAACTCCATAGAAAAGAGTGGGAGGGGTGAGGTCTGTTTAACAGACAGATATAGCATGGCTGCTATCAGTAAAGATAAAAAACAGATACAGGGTACTATAAAACTGACTTTGAAGATAACATTTTTTTTGTACTGCCGTGCCTAATTGGAATTTTTATATTTTTGGTGTTACTGGTCCTTTAACATTGCAACTCCACAGGTCACTGATGAGACATCACCTTGAAGATTGTGTCCATTTGTAAAGGTCCACAAATGCATTCATAAATCAGAAACAGTTTATAAATATCTATAGAAAGAGCAGGTTCATTAGCCAATATTTTATTTTTGTTCCTGATGCTGCTTTCCATATTTCTGCAAAAAAAAAAAAAAAAACTTGTAAGAATAAAAGGATAGAAAATGTAAAATTTTACTGGTTTCATCTGGATTTTGCCTGCCTTACCCCTTTCCATTTTACTGCATACATGACCAATTGGAGATGATGGTTTTTCTAAGGTAAGGAACATGATACTGCAATACAACACGATGAAAAAAATGCAGTGAAAAAAACTGGAAAGTGATTAATATACCGGTAATAGAAAATAAATAATTGTTGCCTAGATACAATCCGTAAAACAAAACACTGTGTCAGTATAAGAAGTGCTCGAAACTCATAAAATAGCCTAAAGTACAGGGGTGAAATGCGATGTTAGTATGTATTTAATATATTCCAGAATGTTGGAGGGAATGATTGATAATTCTACTGAACAACAACTTTCAGCATGCCTCAGATATGCAGAAGAGAATGCTAGAACAGATATGTCTGCTTCCTCAACATATTGTAGATACAGAAAAACATGTTTTTCTGTTTGCAACGGACAATACTGCACATATTAAGCTGCAAATAATTGCCGGACCAATAACATCAGAAAAATAAAAATTCATACAGTTGGATTGGCATGTCGGTTATTTAAATATTGGAGAAACAAAGTTATCTTTGAAGCTGTATTCACAAATAGTGTTGCTTTGTCTCCCAGTTCCCAAGTGATGTGACTGGTGCATGGACTCCTGTTTTCTGATTGACTGACTGTGAGGCACACACTCTATTGCGATTGGCTATGTGCCGATGACAAGACCAGCCTGCAGGTACCGGAAGGGGGGAGGACTTGAGGGATAGGGACATCCAGAGGGCCACCTGGGACCACAGCACAGGACCCAAAAAACTGGACTATCACATGGAATCTGGGAGACTTGGTGGTCATGTGATTGCAGCCATATTGTGTGTGTTGATTAAAGAAAACTCGCCTAGTCCCATTTTTTCTATGGCTTCTGATAATACCTATTCATGAAGTGCCCCAATTGTAAAGGTATTTAAAATTAAATATAAGATTTTCTAGTCATTATTTGGAGTTTTTATAAGCAGAGACTAAATATATAGAAATCATAAAGGCATTTTGGGCATTTTCAATTTTTGGTTTAATGTGGTTTTTAATATATACAGCAGAAAATAGAGTACTCGGCGTTTAAGATGTGAATGTAGCAGTCCTCTGTGATTTAGTTCAGTTAGGATTACATTGCAGTAGTTGAGTTGTGATGGGCTGTTTATAGTGGTGTAATAATAGGGGTCGCAGTGCTTGCCGAGTCCGATCCTCCAGCCCTGAAGCCTCTCCTCCCTGTACACCCCTCCCCCAGGATCACGATAAGTGTCTGTAATTTTGTTCAGGGCGAGGGTATCATTGTGGATGTGTGTGTGTGTGGGGGGGGGGGCGCACTGGTGCAGTTGATGGGGCCCATTGCTGTAAAGTTGGTGGCATGGCTTCTCTCAATGTTTAATAAACAGTTTAGGCCCTTGCTGGGGAAAAATAAGTAGCTGTGTGATGTGACTTCATGAAGTCTCATTTGTGACCATAGGCTCTGTAGACAGATCTGGCAATTCCAGGTCCTTTAGCCTGGCAGAAGGACCTCCAAAGACCCATTTATATAATATGAGCTGTTACAGATAATGGGAGTTGGCTAACATTTTAGTATAGCAGAAAAAAAATATTCTTGCAACTAGACAAAGATCGAGATCACTTTATAAGGCTAATATGACCTTGTAGTTAACTGTTAACTAATGGTAACATTGTTGTGATGAGCTAAACCTGGATATGCGACTTAGTAGCGACTTTTTTTTGTGCATGTATGAATAGCTTCCCAAGAAACCTGTCAAACAAAGGCGGGTTACTGGGGAAACCGCTCAAGTTTTACAATGCGTAAATGAATGCATTCTCAGTTATCAAAAACATGTGAATGCTTATTTACCTGATGTGGGGGTCATATTATATATTTTGCTTTTTATGGACTGGCTGAACTTCCTAAATTTTAACAATTTGCAGCCGTCCCGCGCATTGAGCCCCACTGGGCAAAGAATGACTCTCTCCTTAATAACAGACCCCATTCCCTAACTGAAAAACATGTGCAAATAGTTTGACGTAGAATGTGCAGTTCTGCATAATCTATAAATGGTACATGTAAATTCATAATTTTACTTTAAATCTATTTTTGTAAAAAACAAAGGATATATGGCATGTATATTTGTGGGCCTTCAATGCAGCTTCAGTCTCTCATGTCATAATCTAGATGCATGCTATCTTTATAACAGAAAGGTATAGTCCCTGTGCAACCTGATGAGCTTGTCAGCGTACTGCTTGATAAAAAAGACTATTCCCTATGCACAAAGAAGTACTTTTAGGAGAGTAAACCCACACTTTGGGATTGATAATAAGTGTATACCAACACTGCAGTTAATATTGATAATTGTAATCTCTTACAATTCAAAATGATTTAGAATGATTAAACAGTTAGACATTACCTTGTAATTTCTCCATTGTACACCTGAATGTCCATCTTCTTTTTGCTCATATCGGATTGGACTTTATTTTGTGTTTATTCAACCAGCTGCAGACATACTGAGCATTGTGTCTGTGTGTGTGACTGAAAATAGATTGTAAGTTCTAGTAAATGATTTATGTGTGCAAAGCGCTGCGTAATATATCAGCGCTATATAAATAAAATACAATACCAAAAATACAATTGTAAACAGCACATTTGGGCAGGAAGCAAGAGTGGAATTGTTTTAGTAATGCTTTATTAAATATGTTTTCTAAAATGCTTGCAGTGTGTATAAAAAAAATTCAGTTACATATAGTTAATCCAGTGTGCAAATGTGCAGTATCTTTATATTTTAATGCAGAGGAAAGTATTGCCCCTTTAAATAGTATTGTTGTCAAAACTATGTATCTTCTGTCACAGAAACAGTTCTGTACTGAGTAGGAGTGTATAGGAAATTATACTGCCGTTATGACAGTATTTATTAAAACTGCCAAACTGTAGTTGCTGTCCAGTGGCACACCTAAAGATTCACAGTGCTCTCCTGTGCAGGATTTCCCCTCTCCACCTGCAGTACACCACAACTTACTGGGGTCCATTTGCGGGAGAGTGGACATAGCTGGGTTTTGGGCTCAGCTATGTCCACTACCTCCCCTAGTGTTATGCCTCTGTTGTTTTCTTGTTAGAGTGATATTCTAGCTTATTTATTTTGCTAATTACATCTTCTCAGCAAGTATTTTGATGAATCTTGTGTAAGCCTTATTTTAAATCGGAATATTTTACCTTAGACTGGGAATGTGTATGCCATTTCATAGTTATTTAATTTTGTTTTCTTTATTTTCACTTCTAATTAGACAAATTCAAGATGGTGAGACTTTAATTCAGGCTTTTGTTTTAACAACATTAAGGTTTGATAACAATTATTTTTTTTAAGAGTTGATTCACATTATAATATTGCTTTGCAATACAATGTTTTTGTTTCATGAAAATCTCAATCAAAGTTTATGTATGAAGACTTGGTTGTAGTCATTTTGTATTTGTTTTGGCCCCATGGGCCTGGAAACAGCAGCCTTCCTTACAGAAGTTGTTTTTCGCTGGTGTATAAATATTTCCTTCCCAAACACCCATGCCCCAAGTTATCAGTATTTTAGTAATCCTGCTTCATCTCTTTGGTGAGGTCTTTTAGCCCATCCATATGGAATTATTTCCTGGCTATTCTGTGCTGTAAAATTGTGCCCATATAGGACTCCAACAGGTCCCTAGGCCCCAATGATTCTCTTACCACTGTAATTCCTGTTATTACTGCCCTGTTAAAATATATCCATCTGTTAAATTGTATGTTATCTAAGAGTCCATGTCAGAACAGTTAATTATAAAAATGCTGTGAACGATGATGAATTCCTTATGCAGATGCCTGTTGTTTACTACACAGAATGGTAATTAATATGAATGCAATGAGTCACAAGTTTGGGAACAAAACAAAATGGTAAATATTGAAATTTACAATAAGCAGTATTAATAATAATGGTTTTACAAAGGAATTTAGACACTTGACCAGATCTCTCATCTTACTAAAATTTTGTTTTCTGTGATATTTAAATTTCAGTGCACTAAAATGTAGAATTATTTTTGTCAGTGTTACGTCTTATGTTTAAAAATATCTTGTGGAGCAGAAAAAAACCTGAAACATGCTTAGTATTCAGTATCTGTGTTGCCAGGGGCATAACAATAATTATACACATACATTTGTTTGCCCAGTTAGGTCTAATTAGATCAAAAAACAGTCTGTACATATATATGGGCAGCCTTAAAGTTAATTCAGAGAAACAAAATGGTATCTCCTATTAGCATCCACTATCTGACTATGCCTAGTTGCCAACAGGATTATAGAACATTAGTGCCATTTAAAAAGGGGGCTGAGCAATCAGACTGTATGCATTTTGGTTGCTACATGTGTAACTAAAATACCTGACAATTCAACCCCTAGGACCTGATTATTGGTCACTAAAATAACTGCTATATTATTTAAAAAATAAACAGCAGAGGTAAAGGATCATTACATAGGAATATTGTAAAAATGAAGACTAAAGAGCATTCTAAAGAAGTGAGAGTAAAATTTGCAAAAATACATATATTAATATATATAAAGGGTACCAAGCAATTTCTATTGCAACATACTCACAGGGACATCTAAATTCTCAGATTTTGAATATTTCGTGGTTTGTATTTTTTTTTTTAAACCTGAAACTATACCAGGTACTGACTAGAAAAGGTTGTCCCTCACAATTATCTAACTCTCAGCACAATGACTGATGATACTTTTTAACAGAAATGTAAAATCCAGAGTCAAACCATCTACAAAATGAGACCAAAGCATGCATCATTGATTTCATTGGGTACTGTATCAAAGCAACTCATGATCTATGTAGTTTGCCACACAAAAGTAGGTTGGTGTTGTTTTGTTGCGGATTCCTGTATATAGCGAGAGTCACAGGGCACTTAGAGCTCCAATTAATCCAGTGGGGCATGCTTTTGTTGCATTTTATTGCTGTTTTGATGCCATTGCTCTTAGTTGTAGCTACAGGGGTGAGTAGCTGAGAAAAGAGTAAAGGTGGCAGTCAACTAGGAGGTACACATAATGTTGGCCTGTGTGGGAGGATGGAGCAAACAAAGTTGTTAGCTGTTAAAAGCCTTGTGAAAGTACTTCGAGTCTGCCAATAATCATGTGCACGATCCATTTGGGATATGAAAGATTTTGTGGTCAGTGAGTTTGAGCACTTTGAAATAAAAATTACAGAGAAGAAACATTCAGTGTAGGATTTGTTAGCTAAAATGAGAGAATTTGTCAAGGATATGGAAACCTTTGCTAAGCACTGTATATACACACTAATTATAAACCTGGATTTGCCAAGGTGAATCAACAAAAGGTATATATGGACATCAGCTGGGAAAAATCTCCATTGTCTTAAATACATCCATATTTAGGTGATCATACAAGTATTAATTCATTTAAAAAATATTTGTTAAAGTAGAACTAGGGTTGATTCTACAGAGGATATACTTAGTGATCACCTCCATCACTCCAGCCCTGCCTCCTGCTTCAAGATTTCACCAATCTTCTTCTGTTGTAGCATCAGGCCTCCTCTTCAGGTTTACGTCTCCTCTTCAGGTTTACGCCTCCTCTTTGACATCACTGTGTTTTTTTTTTCTGCCCATGCTCAGAAGCAGTTTGAACATGCACAGAAGAAAAAAATCAGCAAGATGAAGCAGAAAGTAAAGAGTATCGTAGTGCTGGAACTTACCAGGAAAACTATTTGTGTCCTGGTGGTCTAGCCTGACACTGAATCTGTGTTGAATTCTCTTTTTTTATTCTAATTTTTGGAGCTGTTTTTGGCACTTTTAAGGGTGATTAGAGGGGAAGTTTGGGTTCTTAGAAAAAAACCAAAAAGAAAATAATTAAACTTAAAAAAAAACATTGTGCCAGTGCTAGATTGGGAAAGTGCACTAAGATTTTAAAGGGCCAAGAACAGCAACAAAAGAAAATGTCCCAAATGCATTTATTTATATACTTAGTCTGCACTAAGGAAAAAGATTGCCTTTAGACAATTCGTCATAGCTGAGTTTATCCCCACAACACTCTAGAAAATGGGAGCATTTGTTACAGCCTAAGTGATATGTAACTGAAGTGTATTGCAGCAAATTCTCCAAAAATAATTTGCCACTTTAATTGTGTCTAATTATAGTGGTCAAGCAAAGAAGAATGATGCCCTTCCATTGGACTAAGTCATAAAGCAAAGACTTATGGACTCATTATCAAAAGGGTGAATTTACCTGTCGAATTCACTTTGCTACAGTTCGGGTCGCTTCGCCAAAATAGACATGAATTTACTTCTTACTATTGACTGGAGAATACACTTATCGAACAAGTGGACAGTGGCGAATGCTGTCAGATACGTAGTGCGGTGTAGTCAGTCAGATAGAAGTAGGATGAGAAGTCATGCAGAGTGAGATGAATTCAACAAGTGAAGGGCAGTGATGTCAGTCTCATCATATCCCACTAACTGTATTCTGTGAATATTCTATTTCTATGTCACCTTGTCCCTAGGTCATATTGTAATTTAGTTGCAGTCGCCATTGTCACTTTTGAATGAATAGTCGCCTTATGCACTTTGAAATGGTGAAGTCAAACAGGTGAATTCGGAGCAGTACACCTAGTCGCATTTGCACCTTTGCACCTCTCCTCTGCTTAGTCAATAGTAGAAGTACCTGTGCACACACACACAAAGTGATGCAAAGAGCTTCGTAAGTTCACGACTATCGTAGATACCCAAATTAGTCAAGTATTAGTCACTTCCCAGAGTTTATTCAGTAAGCAAACATGGAGACATGGCAAATAGATGTGAATTCAGACCTTTACGTGACTATTCGAACTTTTGACAATGTACCCCGTAATGGTTTTACCACATCATGCATCACTTTGATTCCTAACTCGCACTTTCCACTCCACTCCGATTCAGTTCAGCAACAGAACACATTTTTTTTATAAATAGATGCTTTCAGCATGCAGCAAATTGTTGTTGGTCTGCACATAGTGTAGCGAATGCAATCAAAAGTGTGATTCAAAATTTAATGAATGACCCCCTTGGTGCCTTGTTTCTTGAGATATTATATTTTTGTTTAAATGTACTATCATTTTGTTGTACTGTATGTCTCAAGTAATGAATATTGAATATTGAAGGGCAATGGCACACTAAGCATTTTATTGTGCTTTTACACAATGCATCATTTTTCCGCTGGCAGTTCTGCAAGAAAATATGCCCATAGGCATTGTGTGTGGTAAACACCCTACAGAAAAGACACAAGGGGTGAAATTTATTAAAATTGAAAATGCCATTTTCGATATAAATAATTCGAAAATGGCATTTTTGATTTGGAAATTCAGAATTCCGAAAAAAAATTGGAATTCCGGATTTCCATTTTGTTTAGTAAATGTAACGAGCGGTGCTTCAATGCGTGCACTGCTCGTTACATATAGCTGCTCAAAGCGGCAGCCGCTGGGGAGACTCATCTCTCCCCAGAGCTTCCTGGTATGACTTAGCCAATCAGGAGTCGCTGACGTCGCGGATGACGGCAGCGGTGGTAAATTAAAATAGCAGCGCTCGGCCAACTGAATTTACTGCCGTTGACGTCATCCGCGACGTCAGCGGCTCCTGATTGGCTAAGCCATACCAGGAAGCGCTGGGGAGAGATGAGTCTCCCCAGCGGCTGCCGCTTTGAGCAGCCAGATGTAACGAGAGGAGCACGCATTGAAGCACCGCTCGTTACATTTACTAAACAAAATGGAAATCCGGAATTCCAAATTTTTATTCGAAATTCCAAATAAGAATTTGGATTTCCAAAATCGAAAATGCCATTTTTGAATTATGTATATCGCAAATGGCATTTTCGATTTTAATAAATTTCGCCCAAGGTGTTTTGGTCACAATTTAAGTGAATTGCCATAGTTTGTCAGTTGTTTTTTCTTAATTTCATTTTTTTAAAGAACCGGTAACATCCAAAAAATAAAATTTCCCATTTGGATTGGCATGACAGTTATGTAAATACAACACTTGATAAAATGTTATCTTTGATGTTAAATTCATGAATTTTATTGCTTTCTGTCTGTTTGTGTCTTTACTGGCAGCAGCCATGTTGTTATAACACATATTCAGGAAGCCTGTCTGAAAGCCCAAAGTTTACAGCCATATAGCTGAACATTGTACTTTCTAGACAAAGACCCCCGTGTAGCTAATAAATAGAAATAGCATAGTACTGAACAGAGATTTTAGGAAGGTCAATGTTGGGCATTGCGCTGGGGATGATAATGTTATTTTAGAAAAATTCTTATGTTAGTCTTGGAGATCCCAATATTAAATTTAGATTTTTGAAAAACATTTTTAAATAATGACTATAACTTTGTGTGACATTGAGGAAAATCCATTCGCTTAATTATAATAGTGACATTTAAGTCACATGAATTTTTTATTCCTGCCATTTTTGGACAATAAAACAAATGTGCACATTTTCTGGAGGCCAGTTGTGGGCAAGAAGAGCCTACAAGCTTAAAGGACAGTGGCAGATATTAAGTGGACATCATTAACTAATATTTAATGCTTGATTATTTATCACAAACAATTTTCTACTTTCTTTTTATAATTTTTTTATGTATTTTTTTTTTTTATTTCCAAGCTATTCCTGCTATTGTCTCAACATTTAATGGTTGTCACATTGTTGTATGTGGCATAAACACAAACTGATCTGTTTCCAAGTAAATGCCATGCTTATAGCCTATAAAATATACATTGTTCTCTTCCCCAGGGCTTAGGATGTGGAAGAAGCAAAACTCAAGTTCCTGTTAAAAACAGAGAGTCACTCCGTAGAGCATATCTCCGGTACGAGTAAGAGTTCTATTAAATATTGTGTTTATTTGATTGTTTATAGCAAGGCCTCCAAATTCAAAAGCCTTGATGATAATCTGTGTCTTTTAGTTTGCACTTAAATGTTGAAAAAGCTGCCACAATTCAGTTTTTATGCCCACACTTGTATGGCTTAATCCAAAGGTTGCAAGAAAACATCTGTTGGAGCCTGAAAAAGGGTCCCTTCTCTGTACCATTGCTTATTACTGATTACATGATATCTCTTGTGTGGCATTGTTTCCTGGGAAAATATAAGGAACTAGACAATCCAAAGTCTGGATTTCAGAGTTCCTGTGAAAATCAATAATATTTTATTATGACATTGTTCAGTTGCACAGATAATATTTTCTCTAAACCATGCACATGTCTGTAGCTAGGCAGAAAAGCATAAATAATAGATGGATTAAGCAGTGACCAGTAACACGGGGTTAGGGGACTGAGGCGGAATAAATACCCTTTAAGCAGACATTTCTTCATTCGTAAACTAGCAAAGACTTGTCTGGTTCTTAATATGGTGTGAGACTGGTGTCTGTGTGGGGGGTTGGGATGGAAAAAAAAAGAAATTAGGATACTGCAGGTGAAACACTTACATGAGTTTTGTTAATGTGCATATTTCGAATTCTCTTTTTTATGAGTAAATTCAAGAAGTCGTCTTTTTAAACCTGCATGAGCCTCAGGCGTGAAAGATTATATTGTAACATCCACAGGGTATTCCCATTATACAACCTTATGCAGTGCTTGTATGGGCACTGTGAGAGTTTCATCACCTACCTTTCTTTCCAGGAGCAATAAAAAGCATTTGTTCTGCAGTGACATTTAATACATTTGTACATGATAGTTTTTATTACTTGAGATTTTTTTATTTTGTCACAGAATCATGCAGTTTGAATAACACCTACAAATGATAATGCCCCTTGCATATGTATACAAAAGGGAATAGTCTGCAAATCCAAAACAAGTATTCTTTCTGGATAATGTGTTATTTTGATTTCCAAGTACATTTCCCTTCATTTTTCGGGCCATAGGGCCCAAGCCATGAATATGTATTTCTACAGTTTACCTGAAACAATAACAGCAGGTGTGTGTATTAGTTTATGTAAAGCTGGACAGACATGGTGGAATTTTTTTATAAGCTTAGATAAAAAATTAACACTATTCTAACAATCAAAATAATCACACAGTCATTCCATGTACTGTATAATTGTTACAGCATTTTGAAATGATTTACCAACAAGTTGGAAGATCATTTTCACATATCAAAAATGTACACTAATGTACAGATTGATTGTAAAATTATTCTGATAATAAATATCACAAATCTTTGTTTAATCTTCAAGTGAGATAAGGTGTTGTTTAATCTTCTGAAAAAAATTGTACAGCATATGATTAGCTTAATAGATTAAAGCGGAAAACACAAAGGAATACAAATCAGGACTTTAGCTCCAATGAAGATATTTTAATAGCATTGGATAACAGCAACAGACATGTAAATTAAAATCAAGAATTTGCACATAATTTGTATTTTAGGTATAGAAAAAGAAACCTGCCGATATACAAACGACTACAGACATTTAAATAAAAGCATTAAAATTGCAACACAATTTTTTTAAGACAGAGTAGGTATTTGTTATGTGAATTCAGCACTGTGCTGAAGAATCCTAGGTTGCAATTATTACAGTATATTCCTTCAAATAAGAGCAATTGTTATGTTATTCCAGGTAACAAACATGTTTCTGCACTGCGCATCATTGACAGAAGGAGAATAAAGTAGTTCAAGACAGCAGTATTCTGTATAGTCTTGTTACTTTAATGTTCACACTTCAGCTTTCTGGATAAAATTTAACTTTTTCAAAAAAAAAAA
>JAKJJM010091349.1:0-10114 GCA_021901965.1 Pipa carvalhoi
ACGGGCAATTCGAAATTTCGAGTTTATTCGAAATTTCGAGGTCGAAATTTCGAATGAAACTTGAAATTAGTAAATCGAAAGTGCCATTTTCGAATTATTTCAATTGAAAATGGCATTTTCGATTTTAATAAATTTCGCCCATTATCTTTAAGGCAGGATAACATATGGAGAATAATTTGTATCCTCCCCTCTTTTTGTGTTGTTTAATTTACAAGGAGGTAAGATGTATACAATTTAATATGACTTTATTGTAGACAAATTGTAGTGTGTACTTTGCCCTTAGAGTTTTGAGGGTGGTTGTCTCCTCCCAGTTCTAATGTGCATATGGATAGCTTCAGCTACTGTTTTTTAACATCTTTACTCACTGCTAGATTCAGACTTTAAACGTTCATGGGGAAAATAGAATATTCTTTTTCCTTACCCTTCTCCAGAGGTTCAAGGACCTTATTGACTAAAGGATGAATACATCTTCGAATTCACCTCACTGCAATTCTAGTCGCGTTGCCAAAATAGTCATAAATTCACTTTTCCTTATTTATAAAGCAGCAGACAACTTTCCTTATTCTTTCTGTATGGTAAAATTATAAGACCCTTCAGTAATGTTTTGCATGGTCTGAAGTCGGTTATTGCATTCACCACTACACAGTATAGAGAGAAGCCAAACACTGCAGAGCTCATTAAATAGGTCAAAAGCAGACTGTAAGAAACAAACTTACTTATAAAATATTTCTATGAGACATGTTTTGGTTGAGACTGACATTTAGTCCCTAGACATACCTTAACTGAATGCTAAAGTTACAAGACAAAATTTAACAATTGCCTGCATTGATGCTCCTCTTAATGTCCAAGCTCCACAGGAAAATATATTTCATGCTGCAATACTAGCCAGGCACAGCCTTCTTATACCACACTCTTTGCTTCATGCAATATTGCCTCTTGTGCAGACATCTATGTTGAATTTTGTGATATTATTAATTGGTCCAAGTCCAAAAGAAATCCTGAAAAAAAATTGAAAAGTGACATATAAGGCATTCTTTTTGTAGTCTCTTCAAATGTAAAAGACCTATATGCCTATTTTTATTAAGTAAGTGTCAGGAAGCCTGGTACGAAGTATAATCAACCATTTCTCAGGCAGGCATAAAAAAAAATACACTGCACAGAGGACATAAAGTGTTTAGACAGACCTCTTTTGGGAATTTATAAACAAAGACCCACTCTAATCTGAAGAAGAACCTGACCTTTCAAATAGCTCATCTTTCCTCTTCAAGATGTTATTCCAATAAAAGGTATCCCACCTATGTCTAACACTGGAATCTGTGATTATTATACCTTTCATATAGTACTTTCTTTGGGCACCTTTTACAGTGATTACAAGTTCAATTCTTGTTGGGCACAATGCAACAAGCTTGGCACCCATGGATTTGATATTTTTCTCCATTTATCTCTACACATCTTCTACAGCTTTCAGGTTGAGCAGAAATCGTAGGTGCACAGATTTTAGGTCTTTCCAGTGCTGTTCTATTAGGTTTAAGACCAGGTTCTATCTGCATCACTTTTGCAGACTTGTCCTAAAGTCACTTCTGCATTGTATTTACTGTGTGTTTTGGGTCATTATCCTGTTAGATCTTCATCCCAGATTGAGGTTGATTACTCTAGAGGAGGTTTCTGCCAAGGATCTTTTAGTACTTTGCTCTGTTGATCATTTTCATGACACTGACTAGTCTTCAAGTTCTCCATAACCACTGCAGGATTTTTGAGCCAGCATGCTGCAACATAGGGTTGGTACTTGCTGGGTGATATGCAGTGCCTATTTTAGTGTACACATGACACTTGACAATTAGGCTACATAGTTGAATTGAGGTTTCAACAGATCGAGGAATATACTCATGGTCTGTGAGTCCTTCAAGTTTATTTTGGCAAACTTCCCATTAGGCTGTCCTGAGCCTTTTATGGAGTTGTTTATTCTGTCTGGCCATTGTACTATTAAAGCCTTTATTTTGGAGAGATGGTTCAACTCCTGGAATTTTCTCTCATCTCCACAGTGAAACGTGGTGGGTAGAATCAGAGAGACCATTTGGTCCTTGATCACTTCCCTCACCAATGTGCTTGCATCACAACTGCTCAGTTTGGGTGGGAAGGCAGCTATGTAAGTTAGTATTTACAAACTTCTTCTGTTTAGGAATGATGGAGGCCACTGTTATTTGCCTTCATACATCATGTCTTAGAGAAATACAGACAGTTTTTGGGGTCATAGATTTGCTTTTGATATGACATGCATTGCTGGTTATAATCTTATATAGACATATGACCTTGTACAAACAGATGAGTTGCAAATCATGTGTAATCAATTGAATTTAACAGAGGTGGACTGCAATCAAATTGCCGCAAGTATGATCAGTGGAAACAGGATATACTTGAACCCAACTTGGAATGTTACAAAAAAATTCAGATATTTCAGGTTTTTTTTTGCCAAATTTTCACAAGCCTGTTTTCACTTTTTTATTATGAGAAAATCTGTAGACTGACGAGAGAAAAAATGCATAGTATACATTTTAAAGAATGTTGTGATATAACACATTGTAGAAAAATTGAAGGGGTCCAAATATATTATAACAATTACAATATTAGAAGGAATGCTCTGTGCATGTTAAAAGATTAAAAATAAGGAAGGTGAATTTTAAAAAGAAGGTATACAATGCCTTAAATACACTTGCCTTTTGTCAGTGAGGGGGGCTTTGTGACTGACATTAAACTGAGAATTGGTTTACTATTATTGTCATCCAATTAATTATATTTTAACCCACCAATTTACAAGATGGATTTGTCTTGCTTTTAATTTTTATTTGTTTTGTGAATTTTAACCAAAGGAGCTCATTAATGTTTTGGGAACCACATAACACTTTACTAATAGTAATAGAAGTAAAGTCTGATCTGACAATATTTACTTGTTTTAATAACATGTTAAATTCTCTACATATTGTTTTTTTCATAATATATCTGCAGTTACCATTTTGTTTATGTGTACCTCACAGTTCTCCTGGCATCCTAATTGCTCTAGAATTTCCCCATTTGGTTGTAAAAATATGAACCCAGATGAACTAAACAATAACCTCCAATGGGAACCAAGAGATGACAGATTCAAAAGGAATGAGGTGTCCAGAAATGAAAGTGGTAAGATGATATATATAACCATATATTACTGAACTTTAATCTTCAGTTGTGAAAATCCAGATAGTAAATAGTTTTAGATGCATTTTAGCCAAACATTTAGAAGAAGAACTACTAATGTACTCTAACCATAACTGATCTGCTGAAATTACAGGATCTGCCAGCCTGAACCACTATATTATAAAGCAGCAAATCTGACTTATAGTGCTCTCCGTTAGATCTGTTGATGCCATTAGTTCCCATCCTCCTTATTGGATACTGATTAATAAGCTAATGAATCCTCACACATCATCACACCTATTGCTTGAGTGGCTGGGGAATGTCCCATGGTACATTAAACTGTAAATATCAGTGAGGCATACACATAGTGCTGGTTTTACAGATGCTCTGTAAAAAGTCAATACCAAGGACAATGACTTTCTCAGCAGGAAGGAATCTAAAGTACAACAAGGCTGTCGTGTTCTTGTAAAATAATGCATGCCGGAGAATCAAGTAGTCAACTTGGAAGGGAAAGATTGTGGGTTTATTGTGTTGCTGGCATGTAGGTTAAATATGTGATTTAATAGGATACTTTAGTTCTTTAATGCTTATTGTAGAAGTGTGTTATCAATGAACTGATCTGGTTGACATTTTAAGTCCATTGTTTCTTTAAAGGGAAACCTTAGGCTTGTTTGGTCTAGGGCTGATTAGGATGAAGGAGTAGAAGATACTCATGGATGATGCAACTCTTAGGCTCCAGTCCTGCCCCTACTCTGATCATGATCCTAGTGTCTGGTGACAGCCAGCAAAGGTCCTCTTCACTTTCAGTTCCTCTTAGTTGTACTGAAATGAGCATGTGCAGTAGCAGATTTTTGCATCAGGATCGCGATCAGAGCAGGGGAAGCACTGAAGCCTAAAAGTCTCATCGGTGAGTATCTCCTACCTCCTAATTACCCCTGGACCAAACGAGCCTAAAGTTCCCCTTTAAAGATTTGGGGCATATTTGGGACTTCTACACACAAGGTAAAGTGACTCACTTTTAAGTATTAAGAAATGAATTCAAATCATATTAACCACAATGGATGAAAATATTACAAGAAAAATGAGGGCTTACTGCACCTGCCTAATGAAATAGCAGCACAGTAATATTCCTGTGAGACTAGAAAACTATGATTATAAAGCTGTCACCCCTGTCTCTCCATAATTTGCTAAACTAAAAAGCATTGCACATGCTCATTGAACCCTGAATCATATAAGGATCATGTTAGGATGAAAATACTGTAGGTTATGGACATTGCAGAAGTGCAATAAAAGAAAACAATGTGATGATATTTCTATTACAGGAATTCAGACAGTCCAGGACCAAAGTATATGTATAAAAAGGGATTCAAGTCAGCAGACAGAGTGAGTATTGTATTGTTAATAGAAAAGTATGCGTTCTATGAAAACAAATGCAAAGGTAGGTCTAAGGTAAAAAATGGGGACAAGCACAAAAAATGGAATTAAAGAAATCATACATGCATGCTCACATGAACCTCAAGCTAGTAAAAAAAATTATTGTCCCAATAGTTACCATAGGGGTTTGTATGATATGAAGTTCAGTCCTGGAGGGAAACTGTTCAGGCTCTATAAATTATTAATAGATGGCTTTGGAAAAAGGTAAGTCCTACATTTTTATCTATTATAAAATATAAATTAAATAAATAAATTAGATATAAAATATCTATACACAGGTTCTTGTGTGTTTAGTCCAGCTGTTCCTTTTATTTTGCTTCTCTTGAATGTATTTAGGAAGAACTAAAGCATTCATTAGCAGGTGCCTACCCTCTAGTGTAATGAATGATTTAGTTCTTCCTAAAGTAAACTTGGAGTGAGCTAATTTTACTTACTGCTGCAGTTATTTTGTCCCCGGCTGCCTCCTGCTTCTTTTTTGAGACTATTTTCTCTTTGCAGGTTCCAGCATTGTGATCCCAGCAATTCTGCCTTCTTTCCTCATTGCTTATTTGAGTAAGCACATATGCAGTATTGGGACCCCAATACTGGTTCTGTGCTTGCCTGCTTCAGTGATATAGAAGAAGGGATCGTAACAATGGAATCTGCAGAAAGAATATTGATAAAAGAAGAAGCAGGAGGCAGGGGGGACAAAAGACCCGCTACAATAAATATAATTAGCTCACCCAAGTTATCTCACCCCTATAGTAACCTGCACTTTTGTTCTCCTTTAAGTTTTTTTTTATTTTTTAGGTTTTTCTGCTTAGAAAGTGGGGAATTCATCTTTGGCAATTGTTCCTTTGGTACAATGAGCTAAAGTCAATAATTGTTTGCCTAAAGGTACCTTATTCTCTAAAATGATGGATTATATATAAATACTTTTTTCTTGTTGAAGTGAGTAAAACAATGGTTCCTTAATGTATTTAGATGATTAGTTAAAAAATTGCTTAGAAATAAAAATGTCAACTATGCATTCTCAGTGATGGATTTATATCTCGGGAGGTTATAAGCACTGAATGCTTGGTGCGTTAGGCAATGTATAATAGTACAAAGTTACATTGTAACCAGAAAACTGTCAAAAACACCTAGTGGGTAGAGAACACCTTACTTGTGTTCCCTAAGGCTAATGTGACTTTTTCATTTAGCTAGAGACAGGTATTTCCTCCTGGAAAACACTTTTGTGGCCTTAGAAATTTTAGGCAGACCGTTTGGGCAGTTCTGTCACAGGTGCAATAGAATTGCAACAGAGCTTGGTAGACTAGTGGCTGCTAGCCCCACAGGAGCTAATAAGATGTAGGCACCAAAGGTTTTAGGTGTACCTCCCCCCTTCTATTAGGGTTCGCCCAGGACACCTTAAGCTCAAAAAGGGACCCGGTTTAGACTATCTTGGAGTCTTGCTGACTCCAGGTTCTTTGCTGTTTTGCTGTGCCTTTGGAATGTTAAAAATGAGTGTAATCACCTTGAAATGTTACATTATAAATGTATACTGCTGGTACTTCCAATTAATTATTTTCTTGGCTCTTAAGGGCCTTGGCCTGGCCATTTCGTAGTAGCTAGTAATTCCATGCATACTTTGCAAAATGACATAACCAAAAATGTTGATTGCATACAACTACTCCAGTGATTGATCTATTGGTATTGTTCACGCATTCTGATGAGTAAATATTGTTTACGTTTGTTTACTACTGTATGTGTGAATCCAAATCTGTTGATCATCTGGATATTTTGAATATCTTTCATAACATGTATAAGCAGCTTATAAATGGAAGGGGGAATTGAGGAATGCGATCATCAGAGTAGTCCCTAAACTGCTTTTTGTTGAAGGGATGTGCATTGTACATATCCTATTACTGCAAGGAAGTGACTTTCTTTCTGAATGACAAAGTTGAATGTGTTTGCCCGCGGTGGTTCAAGTAATCAAAGAAGTTTGGGGCAAACATTTGTTATGTGAAAAAACATGAGCAACAAAATTGCCTTGCCCTTAGAACACCACTGCATATAACATTTTAAAACTCATTTAAGGTATCTCTTTTAATCACAAAGTCTGTCACAATTGGGTTACAGCATAGTGTATGTGAAAATTCTTACTGCTGTTCTGTGTACAAAATGCAGACAAACTGATTTTATGCATAACCTCAAAAAGTGCTCTGCTTTTTAGAGTGGAAGCTCTCTTTACACTGCTTGCTTTGTTTTCTTTCTCTGTATACATTGCAATTCTTGACAAGTACTTTTGGCTGTGATTACTTACTTTTGACTGGATATTGGGGTACTTCAAAGACTGCGTTAGGCCACATTGAACAATATAGTCTGCCATAGTTTCTATGAAACCCCCTTTTACTGAGCAAAAAATAACAGATTCCGCATCCTGTAGAATGACTGGCTTTTGGCAGCTGACTCAGATCCCCATTACATTTTAGAAAAATTGTTTAGTAAAATTATTTTAATCTTATTTAATTTTATGCTATTTGATAGTTTCATTTTATTCTTGAATATTTTGTCAGAAAAACAAAAACGTGTTACATAATGTATAAGGAATATTGGTATTCTAGTGAGATTGCAATCAGTGATTTATGTTTGTTATCTTTTGCAGTTGCACTATTGCGGTTTTGAATGGGGTGAGTATAGTATATACTATTTATATATTAAATATGTAGAGTAAGATACTATTATTCTTAGGATTTGTCACATTATCTACTTCTTCAATGGGTCCTTTACAGTGTCTGACTATAATGGTATGGACAATGCAGTTCAAGTAAATGGGAAGGATTATTTCAGAGTGTTGCATGTATGCTGCAGGGCTGATTAAGAACCAGTTTAGATACAAACTAACACTCTTGTTTCAATTTAAACATACAACATATATCAGAGATGATTTAGTTAATTTTAAAAGAATGATATAGCAACCAAGGCCGGGACAAAGTTTAATGGAACCCTAGGTGACCATGCCAAATTTCGCCCCCCCCCCCCCCGATTGCAGTCTCCCATCCATTGTGCCCCATACAGTGCACCTGTTCCTCCCCCATATTCTCCTATATAGTGCAGCAATATTACCTTCATAGTGCCCTAAAGCACAACAGGTAAGGAGGTATATGGTAATGCCACACTGCAATTTTTTTCAAGCTCTTTTCCACCTCCCCTTCCCCATACTGTGCTGCCCCCATCCTATACTGTACTGGCCCAACCTTTCTTACCCTATAAAAAGAGTTGCCCACATACTGGGTTGGATACCTCCCTTGCACCAGTTTTTCTTCTTAAAAGAAGGGGTAGAGTTTTCATGGTGGACATCCCCACCCTTCCCATGTCCTGACTGCTCTCTTTAACACTGCTGTAGCACTTCCTCTCCCTGGAACTTCTCTCTGTCCTTGACACTTTCTATGAGCACATCGATTCACAGGAAGAGACAGCCAACAAGGTCAGTGTCAGTGAGAGCAGTTGGGACAGGGGACTTGCAGCTGACTGAACATACAGCTGACCCAAGGGGTAGGAAGCATAAGCAGGCACTTCCTATGCTGCTGGATGGGGTTGGGCTCTATCCTGGTGGGCGCCTCTCTCTCCAGCAGCATAGGCAGCTCCTGCCTATGCTGCCTACCCCTCAGGTCAACTGTAATTTTTTGCTCTGTTAAAGCAATTTGGCTCAAGCTTTAATCTTTTTTTTTCTAGGACTGCTCAAACAAGGAAAACTAAGAGTGTATTTTTTTTATGGAAGAAACGACTCGAATCCAAAAGTACTATGGGAAGCACAAAAAGAAAAAAACAAAAAAAAGGGCAAAAACCCTAGTGCATTATCCTTTGGATCAAAATGATGATAAATATGTGCTAAAAGTGCAATCAAATATGGTAATCTGTGATAGGTGTAAGGGGGAAGGATGTGCTCCCCCAAAACGGTAACACTCACCAAATGACAATGAAATATAAGCAATAATGAAAATGTAGCATAGGTGTTCTTGCAAACAGTGCTCGTGTAGACTGTGTAAAATCCAAAATGAACCTGGGGGTATAGACCCCCAAAAAGGACGCACTCACCGAATATGTGTGATGCGTCTAGTATTCAGTAAATCTCCTTTAATGTAATCAAGTTCTCTGAACCGGAGTAATCCTGTGTGTAAGGCTCAAAAAAGGAGACCAATCAAAGTAGCAATATTAGTGTAAAGTGGTGTACAATTTATTAGATGGGTACTCACAAAATAATAGAATGAAAGCGCAGTGGAAGAAAGAATTCCTCCTCAAGTAAAGGAAAAACAGCAAAAAGTCCTCTCCAGATGTTAAAAGTCCTTTCAAAAGTCCAAAAAGTCCCTGGTGTATAAACTCAACGCGTTTCGGCTTCATCAGGAGTGTTCTCTGATCTGTGCCAATACAGTCTTTCTTTCACTGCGCTTTTATTCTATTATTTTGTGAGTACCCATCTAATAAATTGTACACCACTTTACACTAATATTGCTGCACTATGATTGGTCTCCTTTTTTGAGCCTTACACACAGGATTACACCGGTTCAGAGAACTTGATTACATTGAAGGAGATTTATTGAATACTAGACTCATCACACATATTCGGTGAGTGCGTCCTTTTTGGGGGTCTATACCCCGAGGTTCATTTTGGATTTTACACGGTCTACACGAGCACTGTTTGCAAGAACACCTATGCTACATTTTCATTATTGCTTATATTTCATCGTCATTTGGCGAGTGTTACCGTTTTGGGGGAGCACATCCTTCCCCCTTACACCTATCACGGATTACCATATCTGATTGCACTTTTAGCACATAGTTATCATCATTTTGATCCAAAGGATAATGCACTAGGGTTTTTGCCCTTTCTTTAGTTTTTTTCTTTTTGCGCTTCCCATAGTACTTCTGGATTCCAGAGTCGTTTCTTCCATATCTTCGCTGGGGAATTGAGACAGACTGCCCCATCCTCGGGTCAAGCGCATTTTTTGGAACTTTTCATATTACAGGACTGTATCTATATGATTCATTGATATCTGTTTTTATTATCGTTTGTATATATTATATTTCATATTTTTGGCGCTACACTTTTTTGATAGATTCAGTTTCTATCTATTTCTTTGTATTTTTTTATATAGGGACTGTACTTTTTTATATAGGATGCATCAACAAGTAATCCCTAGGACTGGTGGACGAACTTTCCTTTCTAGGAAGAAATAGCTGCTCCCCAAAGTACATCCGTCCATGTACAGTATAAAATCCAATATTCCAAGAGAGAGGGAAAACAGCGAAACAAGGTAGTTTGCTACCAAAAGTGTTTATTACCATGCTGCATTACATGTTTTGGGCGAAGGCCCTTTATCAAATCCATTTGGTAAAGGGCCTTTGCCCGAAACATGTAATGCAGCATGGTAATAAACACTTTTGGTAGCAAACTACCTTGTTTCGCTGTTTTCCCTCTCTCTTGGAATATTGGATTTTTATACAGGATGAAAATTATTTATCTGTGTCTTTTTTTTTTTTTTTTTTTTTT
>JAKJJM010091365.1:0-17425 GCA_021901965.1 Pipa carvalhoi
GGGGCAGGCAGCACAGTGTGGGAGGACCTATATAAGGGCAGAGAGCTGGACCTTTGTTGATTTAAATTTACTTGTTCTTTATTTTAAATATTGTATTTGTTCCCTTTTTTTTTACGTTAAAATAAGATATGTGCAGTGTGCATAGGGATTTTCATACTTTTTTTTTATAGTCCGGCCCTCCAACGGTCTGAGAGATAGTGAACTGGCCCCCTGTGTAAAAAGTTTGGGGACCCCTGATCTATACTGTGTGATAAAAATAAAGTGTTATCATCCATCCACATAGATTTGTTGCTTAGCAGAAAATTAGGTATTTGGAATGATATGTGTTTTGCTTTAACAGTAAACATGTTCTTATTTCCTCTGAAAAAGGCTTTTACAAAGTATCAAACATATGGCTGTTTGTGAGTCACTGGTAGAGCCTGGAAAGAACAAAACAAGATTTTTATACGATAAAAAGATACAGCTGACAATTTTAAATAAGTCAGAGCACATTTAACAATAACCAATAATGCCAAAAAAATGATAAAAACCCATTTGATTTGGAATGGAACCTTAGATAATACATATTAATGAAATTCCACAGAAATACCAAGTTATAAGAGATGGCATTGGCTGAAACCAGCAATGAGAAGAACAACAGAAAACAATACCAAACAGGAAAAAGTGCCCTGCTAATCTTATTGGTAGTTCTCCTTTTCCAATATTCTGCCTTAAACTATTAACATTAAAACTGCCTGTTAACTCAAAAAAAAAACCTCAATATCAGAAATCATGATGGCTTCCTAAAGCAACTCTGACATTCCTTTAGGCATTTTCATTAATCTTCTTATTGGTTCACCTGGAAAAAAGTAGTATGTTTACCAAACCACCCTGGAGCCATTATTGTTGCTCTCTCCCATTCATGGCAGTCTTACAAATCTGGTAATATTGTATCAGATCCTGTACACTCCTAATTTCTCTCATGCCAAGATCAACAGTTCTGAAATTCTTAATCCTCCTGGGTCATCCTTAATCAAACACACATCTCTCATATGTGGTTTTGATGTTTAATTTTAACCCTAACATATATAAAAGACCTTCTGCACCTGCCAAGTGTTGATATATCACTTTCATGACAAAAAGAAATTTCCACAAATCTTATAAATAATGAAAGCTAGAGTTGGATGCAGCTTCCACTGGCCCCTGTTTTTAGGCCAAATAGGAAAATCAAAAAAGTAATTAAAAGAAGTTCACACACCATTCATACTGCTATCATGTAAGTGGATTTATTTGTGGATGCAGATCACAGACTGGCAGGATGATTGGTGTGCATTCCATTATTACCTTTTTGGACTCACTTAAATGACAACCTATTTCTAGTAAGGTGTGTCTAACTCTATTCATATGTAAAGGTAAAGCAGGAAAATGTTTAATTGCACCTACACTTTCTTATCTAATTGGTGCATATTGTTGAATATATTGTACAGCACTGAACATGGAAAAATCATGGTAGTCTAAAAATTTATACATCTTGATGGTGTAAGACTGTAGAGTTCACCAGGAATTAAAAGACCATAGACACATATATCAAAATACATTGCTGTATTTTCACTTTCATTTGATTTTGCTAATCCCTACCTGACTTTTTCTTCAAACCCAATGTTATAGTTCTCTTCAGGTCATGCTATGCTGGTGCATCTTTGGAACTCCTGGAGTGATCAAAGATGCATGATCCTACATAGAGATTTCAAGGGGCCTGGGGGGATCAGCTAGAATAATGTGTGTGGTATTAAGCAGTTATATATGTGATCATCACTTGGAGGACTAAATATTACATTAACCAGGGAACCATGGCACACACCTTTGTAAGCCTCTGAAAGACAGAGTGTTTGTGCTTCTTTATTCTCTTTCTTTATACAGTAACCAATATCCTATAGATAGGACAGAATGAGTAATGTAATAGGCACTGCAAGGGCATAGTTCTAAAGAAGATTTGTTGAAATTGTTGCATAGGGAGACAATGAATGTTACAGCTTTGTTTTCCCTTACATTCTACCATCTCTTTTGCTCACAGTGTTTGTATCCAGCAGATAGAAATATCTTTGGTCAAAATGGCCAACAAAATGGCCAACAAGAGATTAACTTTGCTAGAGTTCTTCAACAGTTTACTGTATATATCTTTAGTCTAGTCCCTAACAATAGTGGGGATCTAGCTCTGTACTGAGATGCTACACAGCTTTCATCTTCTTCTTTGCAGGATGCTGCACTTCCTTCCTTGGGAGCTAGACAACAACTAACTCTCAGATTGTCTGTGACTTCTATTAGAGGAGCCAATGATACACACGGGTTAAGAAAACATTTTTTTAGCTGCAATCAACCTACCCCGTGTACGATTACAATATTTGGATTATTTTTTATGAGTCAATTTCTTGGAATGGAAAAATTCCCAATGTTGCATATAACTACTTTTAAAGCTGATGTTCAGCTGACAAAGGCAATGAGTTCTGTTTCAAGTCGTGCACATAGGATGTGTTTGAGCACTAGGGAATTTCTTTATTAGGAGAGCAATAAAAATGAAGCTTATAACTATACAAATAAACAGCTATGAGGATAAGGAAATGATGAAATAATTAAAAAAACTCGGAAAAGTGGAAAGATTTAATCTAGTAATATGGCTGACATAACATCTTGAATTGTGTGATAATCTAGTTACCTCTTTATTTGGGGCTAACTAGACTATTGAGTTCCTTTGGCATTTTGGTTGATTGTATGTATGCATGTATAAATTTATTTATAAATCACCACAAATTACACAGCGCTGTAGTAAATTATTATTATTATTGTTTTAATTGGTTGTGTATTGGTTTAATCACATCTGCACACTGGGAGTCAGTCATGGTCATGTTTACTGACTTAAATCCACATTGTATTCAGCTTGCTTTTGATGTTTGTAAGAAGTCCATGAGAACACAAAGCGTATAGACAGCATTGCACATAGGCAGTAATAGGGGTAACTTTTAAACAGTAGATTGGTAGGGAAATTCTCTAAACTTTCATAATTATATACAAAACTGAAAGGGTCAGAAATATTCAAATTGTCATTAAGGTAGTATTGTACTTGGAAAATCTTGATAGTAGAAGGGTGAATTTGGAGCAGCTGAACATAAGACAATATAGTAAATCTGTTAAGGTTTAGGAGTTTAGTATCCCCAAAGCCCTATTTCAGGAAATTTTGTTTTTCAAGTGTATTTTATGGAACTGACTGGTGCCATGAAAATGCATAAATGTGTCTCCGAGACAGACTCACAACCTATTGATTTCTCTGGAAGTCACATGTGAGTCTTCATGCTACAAATGCATACTCTGGTA
Source organism: Pipa carvalhoi (assembly GCA_021901965.1). Taxonomy (NCBI): domain Eukaryota; kingdom Metazoa; phylum Chordata; class Amphibia; order Anura; family Pipidae; genus Pipa; species Pipa carvalhoi. Next base: position 3,349 of record JAKJJM010091365.1, read on the forward strand.
TTTCTTGGGACAAATTAGTTAACAATAAACAGATATTGTGTACCCCAAATGCATTTCTGAATTCTTACATGGAATGTCTGCGCTCATATACCCAGAGCTACAAGTGTACATAATGATATCAGAATGAAGAGCTGTGTCACCTCTTCGGAAAGTATGTATTTAGGTAACAAACAAGAAGTGACTGTGATAGAATGTTAATTAAAGAAGACTTGGATTACTAGTTAATAGGGGACTTAGCTTGTCTTTTTTAAAGATGATTGTCCAGTTTAGTAAAAAATATTATTTACATATGCCGTAACTTTATTATCTACATCTCAAACCTAATTTTCACCTAGATGACCCTAAAAATCTGTAATGATTATCCAAGACATTACTTCTCATTGTACCTTCAGATCTTAAATGCTCAGTGTTACAACATCACAGCAGTGGCAGGATGAGCATTCCCTTTCTTTGAAGGTTTTTCAAATGATCTTTCTTGTTACATTCCCTTAACTAAAGAGGATGAGGGCATCTTTGTAGTATCTGTTTCTTCCTAAAGAGACATATGGAGCCTATCTAATTAATCCCTTGTCTTAGGCAGCAAAGTGCAAAGCATTGCTTCATTAATCCTAGAGTGGCCTATAGTGTTTCTGTGTTAACCTTACTCTGCCTCAGAAATCTGCTGTTATTATGAAAACCTTCTGTTGGCTAAATCTAGTATTAATTTAACCTCCTCAACACCACCACCCTAAAGAGCATCATGCTTTCACTTAGTGAACAGCACTGCCAAATAAGAGTAATCATTATTTGCTTTATTCATTCTGGAGGTAATTTATATTAGATATATGTTTTAGAATGATTTTTATATTGCGTAGCTAGTGAATGTTAAATGTAGTGTAGTATAGCTTACTATGCACTTCAACTGCAGATGGAGAAATATTTGCATCTGGTGAACAGTGTATACAAACACACACACATATATTGACTGGAAAAAAAACATCTAGTTATACATGAGAGACACTACAATAACTCTGCTTATCCTATTATTCATAAAAAATTATTATTATTATTATTATTATTCATCCAGTTTGTTTGTTTTTGACCTGAATTAACTTAACAGTGAATTATGTGTATAAATCCTAGGTTAATTTTATAGATGATAAAAATCTGATCTGAACTGATCTGAGATGATATCTGAAATGAAAAAGTCAGTGGCCAATGAACAGATGGGGGCAGCAACATTCTAGTGATTCTAGGACTAAAAGTACAATTTCAGTGTCAACAATTAAGACCAAATTGCATGTGATCTGTTAGTTTTGCCCATCAGACCAACAAACAGATTTCTCAATAATAGCCCCTAGCATGACCGCTTTTATGAACCAGTAACGCTAACACGTAAAATTTCCATCTGGATTGGCAGTCATTTCTAAAGAGTACTTGTAAAATTGCTTTCTTTGAAGCTGAATGCTAAATGTATTTGTTTATTTCCTTGCTTTTTTGTTTGTTTATTTATTTGCTGATTGCAAACATATATGCTCTACATAAACAGACGCTCCACCAATGACATATTTTCAGTTGAACTCTGTGTAATATTCATAGTGATAATTATACATAACATCTCCTTTTCCCAGCAAAGTGAGTATCTCAAAATTCAAATAATATATAGTTTATCAAAGTGCATATAGAACCATATTTATTAAACTGAGAATTGGGGTGGGGACTTTGGTGTATATTTACATCAAAGAAAAAGTACAAGTATTCAGAATATTTCTTTTATTATTAGTTTTGAATATATCCAATTAATCTAAATTGTCTCAAAAAATCCTTTGAAGGCGTTCAGAAGGATTCATCACAGCTGTGCACACTGTTATTCATAAGTATTGATTATTAGAAGATATATATTTGTTAACTCTGTTGAATAATGGTTATTAAAGGGAATATATGCAGTACTAATAAGCACAGTTTATTTTTTACCTGATATATACTGTGTAGTATTAGGTAATTGCCTGAAGTGTGCACATTACATAACCGTTCTGCATATTTGGATTATAGTTGCGCTCGGATTAATTATCCATGTACTGTAATGGGGAGACTGTCTAAACAACAGCATTTTTTTTTGTACCTGGAAATTAACAATTTGATGTTGAAAGATAATTATCAAATAATTAATAAAATTCATTAATAAATGTACCTCAAGTCATTATGAATCCAGCTTTAAGTAGAATAACTTTTGGCTAATAATCTATGGCAATTTCTGACACAACATTGAGACTACAGTATCTCCTTAAAAATGTTGACCTTTCTGTTTCAAAGGGGACATTTATGGCCACGAAGCTTAATATCAGTGGTTCCAAGAATCACTACAGAGAGACACACCTGATCACCATGACTTATTCTAGATAATGTGCAGTGATTAAAATGACTTGAATAGCTTTACTGTTTGCATTCATACAACATTTGCATCTTACTAAAAGTGAGACATCACAAAGCTTCTATCATATATTTTCCTATGCAGTCTGCATTTACCGATGTCATAAGTCACCTGACTCACCTATAAAAATGTGACTGGAAAGCATATTGCAGGTTCATGATCAGTTTTCATGCTATGATTTTACAAACCTATCTCCTGAACCAAGTAAAACAATATTAGAATTATTTAGGCAACTGGTATGCATTTGTAATACATATTCAGTGGACATACCTTAACATTTAGAAAAAAGTGTTTATTGAGGAAAATGGAGAACCCGTTAGTTTGCTTTTGTTTACATTTTTGTATAATATACCAATATCATTTGTTTGACATTACTAAATTAGTTGTTTGATGTAGCTGAATCAGTTGTTTGATATAACAGCCGTAACCCAGTCAAACTCAAATCAAAACCACATTGACCATTAAGGTCATGAACCAGTCACTTGTAAGGAATAATGCATCTGATTGGAGAAGTCAGTTGCCTTTAAACTTGTTCCCACAGCATGCCTCTGAAATTCTGGAATGGAAAATATTTTGATATCTCATTTTTTTATAGATGTGTGTTAAATCCCCTTTAGTGTAAATGTTATTTTTTTCTTTACTTTATTGCAAAGAAATAATAATAATAATGTAGAAAATCATTTATTTTGTAAAGTTCAATTTCCGCATAAGTGCAGGTGCAAGAACTTAGGTGGGATCTAGAAATTTCAGTAATAGACATTTTACTGTTCAGTTTCACCCACAGAAAGAGACAACCTTAATCAAACTGCCAATATATAATTTTTTTAATATTGGCAAAAAGTGTAAAATAGCCAAATAAATGTAGGGGAAGTTGGCTCTGTTAACAATGTTCAGCTGTAAATGAAAAGGAAAACTGGGAAAGGTGTGGAACAAGAAGTTGGCCTGGAGATTTAATTAGCAAGTGTTTATGTATAGGACACCATTTTCCTTCCCAGTTTGATTGGACTCATTCTGTAGATCCCATGCATAATTCCTAATACTCTTCAAGAGTATAGCTATGTTTAGAACTGTCAGGAGCAGATCTGGAAGAACTTTAAGTTTATGTGACTCTCTTCCTTGTTATCTTAACACCCATGCCTCTCAATCACTAATAGCTTCTTAAATGGAAAATGCATACCCCAAACACTGCATCTCGTAAAAATATTCTTTGGCTCATCTGAGCAGTTTTCTAATTGAAATAATGATTTTTGGTTTTGAGTGACATTTAAATAGAGAAGCTGAGGCTGGAAATAAGTAAATAATACATTCTGCAAATACATTAATTTAACAGTGAGAGATAGACAGGCATCTAACTGGCGGTGATTAAAATGTTCCTGTGTGTTACATTTCACAATGAGGGCCTCATTTCCTGAGTCAGAAATGTAGAACACTTTCCATTTAAACATTATTACACTAATATCTACACTTCTGTTGTCCAGCGGGTTAATGCTAGTGGGCAAAAGCTTAATAAATCTCACACGTTATGATGTAACAAGCACAAACATGGAAAAGAGACTCTGCCCTTATATCAGCCAAAAAGTATATACAAACGTACACAAAAGGTACATCACTGTACCTTAGTAAGTGAAACCCAGGACTTTCTAGTGCCCCAGCGTTCTTTGACAAAGGATTGTAGTAAGAATAAAGTAGAGATGCAAACTACTGTACGTATTGTTTTCTTATATTAAAAATAAAGACGATGATCCGACATTTTTTTTAATGAAATATGTAATCAAACCAAATTCAACAAATACACAACAAGACCGCAGTCCCACATTTCAGGAGACCATAGTGCGTAACCTAGGTAAAGCCACTGCAAAATCACAGAAGTAGATGAAGAATCATTTTTGCCAGCTGTTGCCCTCAGTCATTTGCTCTGTAGGTAAAGAGAACTTGCACAATACGACAGCTTTACTGTTAACACTGTGCATTTACCAAAGGTGGTTAGGTTTGTAATTTCCTTTTCTGGACATATGATTCAAACAAAATGAATGGCAATCTCCTTAACATTGTAACTGCTTTGATAAATTTGTAATAAATATTTGATACCTTTGCTGTCATTTTGTACTATAGAATTGTGAATTAATTTTCCCTGGAGAGCAGTAATATTGATAAAAAAAAATAAACATCTGCAAGTTTTTTCCTGTTGACTCTTTTACAGGAATATAAAACTACCCTCCTTTCTTTCTCACAGACAATAAGGCCTTAAGGCTTTCAAAATAAACTATTAGCCTGCCAGAGATACTTTATTAATCCCTCAGCTGCAGTAAATTCAGTGTCTAATATATCTAGAGATGGGACATATTTTTTAGCTTCAATTTATTTTTATTTAAAATAAGCCAAACAGACTACAGAAAATATTTGCCTTTCATAAAAGACACATTTATATGGACTGGTTCCCAAATTACATAACTGGGGTATATTTATCACAGATGACAAACTGCATTCAAATTTCATAACATCACCACAGGAATTTGCTTTCCTGAAATTAGATGAACATTAACTGTTTTGTCAATAGTTTAGACATGTGATACTCAACCTATTTCCTCTGCTTTGGCTATACTATAAGTAGGCTGTTGGGAAAGAGAATTGCTGTTTGCATATTTAGTCTTAGGTATTATCATTTCATAAAGAATACCTTTGAAAAACTACCAAAGAAAAAGTTAAAGATCTTGCGCATATACTATTTTTAGTATTATTGTAGTTATATAAGTACTGCACATTACTAGAGAGGTCTGTTTATGGAAATTGATGGAGCTTCCAATAAAACTAAACCTGTATCACATGTCAGCATAAAAATAACCATGCACTCCATCTACAGTATACTATTTCTATACTATTCTATAAAACTCACTGGCAGAATAATCCTGTTAATGAGAAGGTTTAGTGGTTTTCAAATTTCTCATGAATTTTCACAAAATGCATTTATACTTTTTACTTAATATATACTCCTATGAAACCATGTCCTCAGTGGTAAATTAGTGGTTATGCATGGTTGGCTTCTTCCTTGGCCTAGCCAAGTAATAATATTTAGTTGTTTGAATATCTAATAAAGTAAGACAGTGCCCAATTAAATTCATCCACATTTTTAACTGTTTATTTGATCCTAAGATTGAAACGGTGGAAAATTAGTGTTGGAGACATGCTATTTAAAGGTAAAAAGAAGGGTTAAGAATAAAAAAGGGAGATGCAAAAAATGTGGATGGTGCTTTTTATTTACAATAGAGTCTCACATACCATAATAAACCCAGTGCTACATCATTATTCCTGTGTCTATTTAAGAGCTGTTACTTTCCTCAGACCATATAATATCGCTCTTGGGCATGCCTTAATGACTATTTTTAGAGCTATATATAGAGAGCTCTGGAACTCTCTACCACACTTTTTTTGACACCCATCATCAGAAAAAATTCATATTACATTTGATCTCCTCCCAGTGCCTGCAAAGATGGCACAAATGTAATCATAGTGAATAACCTGATTGTATTAGTCCATTCTATAAATGTAGATTTCTGTCCTGGTTAGTTAGCCATGATTGTAATTGTTATGTTGTAGTTATTGGGAATTACATCATCTGAAAAGAAGCTTACAATTCACCAAATAAATGTAATTATTTTTATTTATTTATAGGAGTTCCTGGTGCTGGTGTAGGAGGACAATTTTATCCAGGAGCAGGTGGAGTTTATCCAGGTAAAACAAAATGGCCTACTTATGCTGACTAGAAACAGACTTGTACTGACTAGGAGAATACTTGAATGTATACAGAGTAAATAAAACTATAAGTATGTCATGATTTGGTTGACCGATGTACATTTCCTTGTTAGAATGTGATAGGTTATAGATGAGTATAAGACTATGGAAACAGTAAGCAACATTTTTATGGGATAAGTAAATGAATGCATAAATCTGTGTGTGCATATTAACAGCTCAATGTTATGTGAAACAATGTCAGAAATTAAAATTATATTAGTATTTAGTATCAGGTTATTGAAATACTGGCAGAGTATTTCACAGCAAGTAGGGTCACCATTTCATAACCCAGTCAGTCCTCTATCTGCATATATATAGGGTATAGGATAGAGTATTGCTTGAGACTTGATAAAGGGAAGAAAAACTGCTTGAAAGCTTGTCTATCTAAACTGACTGTTAGTCCAATAAAAAAGGTATCACTAAGTTCTGAAATACTCATTTTTTTGCATCTGTGCACTAACACAACCACTCTATCCTACTATATATATATATAGTAGGATAGAATAAAATAAAACAATATTAAATATCGCTTTTCAAGATTACAGAAGTGTCAGGCCCCCAAACCTGAATTTATCCAGATTCATATTTCTGGGGCAATTGAAAATGTCTGTGGGAGGTGATGTTAGGTTGGATGGCAGAGATAGAAGTAAATATAATAACCTACACAATATTTTAATAATCCTTAAGATAATATTTTGCCTTTTCTACCAATTGCAGGAGCTGGACTTGGAACAGGAGGAGTACCTGGAGCAGGAGCCGGTGCGTAACTATAGAATGGTTTACTGTTACTTTTTATGGTCTAGGACAAGGGCAAACTTCATTGCTGTAAAATGGATATTTAGTCTAAGAACACTCCTTGGTGGTATTAGGCAAACAGTAAAAGCCGTAAAACAATGGACACTACATAAGGAAGGATGAGGCTTAATGGTGCTATAATTGATTAGTCAATAATGTTGGCGAGTATAGCTGACAACTGCAATGGCAGAAATATGAAAATACAATTAGAAGATATTTCTGTATTTCTGTATTTCTCTAAAAAGTCTTAGGGCAAAATTTATAAAACTCGAAAAGGTCGATTTCGACCTTCTGGAGTTTTATCGATGTTAAAAAAAAAAACAGGTCAGATCAAAAAATATCGATTGATTTTTTCCAATCGAAACATTTCAATCGATATTTTTCGATCTGTTACCGCTGGGAAATTGCCATAAGCGCTTATGGCACTTTCCCAGTGGTAACAGATCGAAAAATATCAATCGAAAGGTTTCGCTCGGAAAAAAAGATCCGTTTTTTTAATATCGCTAAAACTCGAGAAGGACAAAATCGACCTTTTCGAGTTTTATAAATTTCACCCCAAGTCTGTCTTGTGGAACAAAATATATTGCTTAAAGGGAAACAATAAAAAAAAAAAAATAGACTTTTGGCTAGATTAGCTGCATTTAGCTGTTCAGCAGATACTGAATTCATCACATCAACAAAATCCCAAAAATAACCAGTGGGGAGTTAAAGTTCAGCAATAGTTGAAAAGAATAATGAAAAAGAAATTCAGCACTGATGAGGCTGCTTTATCTGTTACTGCCTTTCCTCTAAGAACACTGTCAAAGAGTGCAGTATGAAAAAGAAATTGCTATAAAATTAAGGGGAGCAGAAGTAACATTAGGACAAATGGAAGATAAGATATATGCTGTGTTTAGTTTCAGTCATTTATACCTTATGTGTTGCCTGTTTGTTCTGTAGAAATGTTGTAATTGGAGACCTATGGAATTTGGGACAAAATATAGGCTTGGATCGTCTGCCCTCCAAGCTCCCATGGCTCCAATAATACCCTTAAATTATGACCAGAATCTTAATCCCTCTGTCTTTATTCACCCATATTTATAAGACCATTGTTCTGTAAAGTAGCCCCACATTTAAATGAATAGAAAGTTATGCATATGACATTTTCTATTTCTATCTTCAATATAAATATTTAATTTTTTAGGGCAATACCCAGGAGGAAAACCCCCCAAACCAGGTAAGAATTCTCAAATACAATTTGCATTTATTTGAAGCATGTGTGATAATTGATAATAAACTTTATGTAGGACATGGTGTGGGTACTTAAGAGAATGACTGTAATAATCCATTTTTTTTCACCATATTAATAACTTAAACTTTTATTTATCCATCTGTAGGAGTTGGCGGTCTTGGAACCGGGGGCTTGGGAGCTGGAGTTGGCGGTGGGGGTATAGGAGCTGGTGGACTTGGAACTGGTGGATTTGGAACTGGTGGAATTGGAGCTGGTGGACTTGGAGCTGGTGGAATTGGTGCTGGTGGACTTGGAGCTGGTAAAACAGGTAAGGGATGCTACCATAGTAAAAAGTTAGGTATTTCAAAGGTTTTAACATTTAAAATGGTTTCACCATAAAGTGCAATATGTAGGAGGTCATTTAAAGGGAACTTGTGACTGGGAGGAGAAACTAAAATATTTATATAGCGCTGTGTAATATATCAGCACTATATAAATGCAATCCAAAATACCAAAAAAATCCAATTATTACTGCACATTCCATCCTCCACTAAAAATGAAGTAGATGGAAGCTATTTAGATTTAAGAAGCCCAACCTACAGCACCATTTATCTGATCATCTGAGACGAGTAAGTAAAGGCTGCAAAAATTTGCACTTGGATTGGTATGATGACCTTTGCATATTTTTATTTGACAGTCCAGATGCGTCCTTCACTTCCTGGTGTCAGATCCAGTATATCCTAAATGTAGTTGCTACCTATGCAGTGATTAGGGCTGCTTAAATCTATTTTTTTTATTAAAAAAAAATATATGTTGACTGATTTTGTTTGGCAAACAAAACATGAACTAGTAGAGGAGTTCTGGTGCTTGGGTTGGTTGCCCTAGTTACCACTAGAAAGGTTGAGGAGAAGCAGGCTAGAAATTCAAATAATTGAAGAATAAGTGATATAGGGCGGAATTTAATAAAGTCGGAAAGACCGGTACCAAGTTATGGCTACGTCCCGATTTCCAGATTATGGAAACTAAAAAACACCAATTTCCATAATCTGGAAATCGGGACTTGGCAAATTAAGCCCAAAAAGACTCCAATCGAGTCTTTTCGTGCTTAATAAATTTCGCCCATAATGTGATAAAACTGGAATATATAATTAGTGTAGCCTACAAGAATAGTTTATTTTAAGTTGAATGACCCCTTTAAGACAATTAGTTGCTTCCTTAATTAGCAGTTAACTAAAGATAGGATATAGACTTAATGGATCGGGTAACTGACCCTTGAATCTATATCCCATCTTAGCAAATTAATATGATCATCTAGTCACTTTGGGAAAATGATAAGGACTTTCTATAAAATATGACCTCTCTTCTTGTTGACATTCCCTATGAGCTGTTGGAGACTATGAACAGACATGTCACATGATTCAATTTTACAGACACCTTGGTGTATTGTTCTAGAACAGTGCTGCTTTGGTTTATGGAGGGGTGCTTTCTAGTTTTCTGTACATGAAATAATCCATGTAGAGTTTTTGCTATCTCAGCAGTCCTGTAAAGTGTACAGTATATTTGGAAGGAATGTTACAGGAAAGGAAAAAAAAAAACATGAGGTGTAACACAGGACAGACCTTCAGAAATTCCTAGTTTTATGAAGTAACATAGCCTTGTATGAAAACTTTTAATGTAATAAAAATGCAGAAATAAAGCTTGCTGTTATACGATGGGTTAACAGTAGCTTATAAGGGATGTTAAACTCATAACCATGCAGCTAATAAAGTTGGTTAGGTTGATAACAATTCCTTAATTTTTGAAGGTTGATGAGGCTTAAACATATTTGCATCAAGTTACAAGTGCAAGATTTTAAACAGATTGGAAATACATCATCATATTGCCTGTCACTTTATCATCACAAAACAGCAGTTTACTTATTCAAATTTAGCAGGTCATGAGAAGTCTGACCCTACTAAAGGTTTGCAGTGCCAGATTTGTGGAATCAGGACCTAGACACTAGTTTAGGGTATACACAAATATTGGCGCAGTTAGCTGTTTCATTTTTTTGAAAAAAAAATCCATGATTTCTGTGTCTATTCTATTAATTCACCAATTACAAATGAGCATGGGATGAGGCTGTTAACTAAAATGGAGGACACACCAAATGAGGTCACAGCCAATTGTAAAAGCAAGATTTTCATCAATAATCTTATTTATGTTGGGAATTGTAGTTCTTGCAACTAAATCATACTGTGGTATAGTATAAAATATAGGTTTAAATGTTTGCCCAAATTTATTCTGGAGTGTTTTTTCTCTTTCAGGCTATTACCCAGGTGGCATTGGAGCTGGTACAGGAGGAATTGGTGAGTACAAAGCTACATGGAGGAATTAATCACAGTTATCCCTGGTACATGGAATAAATGATGTCTGAATGCACCTTAATTTTTGCATACTTCCAGGTAAACATGATATATGAGTAGAAACTCTCATATTGCTTGTCTCAGCTATGAAAAGGTATATAAAGCTATGATTATATAGTATAGCACTAAAATTTAGCACTGCCAAATATTTATTGCTTTATGACCAAGGATGGAGACATAAGATAATAGTTTGGTTGGTTGTCACATGGATAGACAGCCATTTTGTTGATGCCCCACTAATTACACATAAATGAACTTAAGCAGAACACAGAATACTTTCAAACAAGAATATCTTTCAATGTCATGCCAACACCTTTGTCAGAAGTTTCACTAATGGTTACATAGCAAGTGAAAAGGGAGGTGACCTAGGTGTTTTGCCGCTGGGTATTGCATCATCCTAAAGGTATTTGTCACTTGATGCAGGGAATGGAGCTGTTTACTGGTCTGGCTCCTCTGATTTTAGTATGAATCTGGAGCATAATCAGCACATTTGCTGTCCTTTAACAAAACAAATGTCATATTTGTGATCATAAAGCAAGCAATGTGGAAGCTTTCAATCATGTTTAAATGGAAATATGCAGAAAAACTCAGTAAATACACAGCAATTTGGAATCTGGTCTTCATTGGACTAAGATGCTGATGTAAAAAAGAGTTTAAAAAGTGTATTTCGCACACTTAGCTTCTCCCAAACAAACAGGGTAACAAGGGTCTGAGGCACCCATTGGAGGACCAAAGGATCTGGCACTAGACTCATTTCTAATAGCTGTTCTAACAGATACAATATGAGCAATAATTACAAGTTTGTGTTACCTCTTATTCCAGGCTGAGCATATTTAAACTGAAAGTTTTGTGGTTTCTTGTTTTTTATTTTTTAAACTCACTGCCCCACATGTCACTGTGGGAAGGTGGAGTCATAAGAGATGCCCCTTATAATAAGAGTCAACCACTGGCAGTCACACATTGGTAAAAATGGTACAAGTTTAAACAAAATATACAGTGGACCCAGCAAATGATGGTTGGTGGCTGGGGAACTGTGAACCAGTGTTCCATGAAATCTATTATTATAATTGTTCTCATATGTGAAATAACATTGTAACATGTGTGAGTAGGTGATAGTCCCTTGAAAATAGCTTCTCTGTTGGGCCCAAGAAGCCTTAGCTCAACACTGAAGGTAATAACTAAAAATCAGAGGTCCTTTTAAACACCTGATTATTGATGAGTTACATGAAACTTTGCTTCTCATTCACCAATGGCTGAAATAACTTTTTTTTATTCTATAGCAATGAAAGGGTTGAATAACATTGGCAGAATAAGTATTATTGTTTTAAATTTCTTAAGCCACATTGTTATTCTACTACAACAGAGTCCTTGTGGGAATTCACCGCTGCCAAATTCACCAACTGAAATCATTCATCTAGTTATTGGTGGGAAATCCATTTCCCCCATGCTGCTTTCTAAAACTAGTTGTACTAAATATAATGATACATAAACTTTTGCTCAATAAAGTCAAACAAAGCAAGTAGTGCTATTTACAGCAGTGCAGTAACAGAAAGCTAGTAGCACTATCTACATTGTTAATTTCCTACAAGTAAAGTTATATATGATATATATATATATATATATATATATATATCAATATCAATAATTATAGATAGTAATGGTATAGTTCTACTTATTTTAAAGCTAGTATCATCGCATTATATATTTAGACTGCAAGGTAAAACTAATAAGGAATGCTTCAGCCAACAGTGCTATATTTTATTAGTTGTACTTGCACTTTTTAGGGATAATGGACTGTAAGGGGCACTATAAAGTGAAGTTGCACAGTGAAGGGATGGGTGTAACTATTTAACATTTTCAGATTTAGTCAAATACAAAGTCATCCTAAAAAGATTTGAGGGAATAACAAAGCAAATCCTATAAAGCTGGAACAAAATGCTAAATCCCCATGGGAAGTGTTACTTACAAGGGTTATTGGCATCAAAAGGTAAGTCTGGGATCTGAGCATGTGTGTGATGCACGCTGTGTTTCCTTGAGAATGGCTCATAGCATACCATTCTCTTAGGATTATGAGTGAACATACTACATCACAATTCAGGCTTTTGAATCCAAAAGGATTTAAACAAATCCTGCAGAGAGAAAAAAAAAACAGTTTTTGGCCTGAAATATTAAACCAAATCTGGTTCCAGTGCACCACTCTTAACTTATTCCAAGAGCTGTTGAATATCTGCATTGCACAAGAGAGCAGTGTAATGGCTAGGATTGCAGGAAATTGCTAAAGAAACAGGGCAATTGTAGAACAACCAAAACTGTTGAAATGAGCTACTAGTCTTATATTGTAAATATGATCCAAATGGTGATTTTTTCAGGTGTTCCTGGGCCTCAGGAAGTAGATACAGAACCAAAGTGTGCTCCAGGTATGAGAAATCTGCACACGTACAATACTGTGCAGATTACGGTGCTGGCACCGAGAAGGAGGAGTGAATTATTTCTAACCAAATCTTTTACTCCCAAACTTAATCTAACAAACATACTTAGCAAATGTAAGGGGGAGTTTAGAGCAAGGTGGTTCCTTGTGTAACTCCCTTGAACAGATTTAGGCCATCTTACATCCTATGCTTAAGTAAAGATGACCAAAAACTGGATACAAATTTGCTGTAAGTATAGTATGAAATGCAAACTAAATCTGGATCTCGCTTATTGCTTCCTTAACAAGCCTAATGCCGATGCACATATTTTGGGGATTTATCTATCAGCTATCATTTTTCAGCTTTGATAAACATGCTTAACTTTGAATGTAGTTATAAATAAATACAAGGGTCTGTATACAGTTTGTGTGATAAGAAAGAAATGTTTCACACATGTTTTCCTTTTCGCTGGTTTCCTGATTATTTTCTTCCTAAGAGAGTGATTTGTGTGCAGGATTTTTATAGTCAAAAAACACATTGTTTTACCAAATTTATTTAACACTTAAAAGTGGTCAACATACAAGCGTTTATTATATCAGGACAATAAGGGCGAATGATAAAGCATTATACAACATGGTATAAAAACATGTGCTAAACTGTACATTACTCCTGGTGAGAACTATCAATATAAATCACATTATTAGTGATTTCTGGGTATCGATAGCAAATAATAATCAGCATTTACCAATTAAGTGGAACTAGAATTATAAAACTCTGTTGAAGTTTGCCTGTGAACCCTCCATCTTGCTATGTTCTCTGATATTAAATTATAGTTAAACTTAGTGAATAATTTCAGACATACTTTAAGGCAAACTATAGTCTAATTATTATTAATGCTATGCAAAGCAAGATATTTTTGAATAATACAGTTATCATTTTCTATTACATTTTTCTGAGAGTGATACAAAATGTTACAAAAACAAAAATTTCACACAGGTCCAATGTAAAAAATTCTATCTATCTATCTATCTATCTATCTATCTATCTATCTATCTATCTATCT